>JANHFS010006399.1:60146-73263 GCA_032467975.1 Trimeresurus albolabris | reverse complement strand
CGATGTGTTTTCTGACAAATAAACAGACTTTTGATTCAAATAAGATGCAGCCATTGATCATTTCCACGGATTTAACATCTTCCATGTAGAGATTAACCACAATGGGGACACAGGTGAATCTATGGCGCAGCCATGTTTTTGTCTGTAGAAACCTTCATTGTATTTAAAATAGGTAGCGGTCAGGCAGAGATCCAGCATGGCATTTTTGTGGTCTGGGCTGAGGTTGATTCTGTCACCTAAGGTGCTGTCTTGTAACAGTCGTTACTTCACAACAATGATAGCTTCAGTTGTTGGAATGCAGATGAAGAGGGAAGTCACATCATAGGAAACCATGGTCTCATCTGGGTCCAGTTTTAATTTCCAAACCTTGCTGGTGCAGTTCTGTGAATTGCTGATGTGATAGCAATAGCAATAGCACTTAGACTTATATACTGCTTCACAGTGCTTTACAGCCCTCTTCAAACGGTTTACAGAGTCAGCATATTGCCCCCAACAATCTAGGTCCTCATTTTACTGAGCTCAGAAGGATGGACGGCTGAGTCAATCTTGAGCCAGTGAGAATCAAACTTCTGAACTGCTGGCAATCAGCAGAAGTAACCTGAAGCACTGCATTGTAAGCACTGCGCCACCACGGCTTTTGATGATGAGTGGTGTTGCCAACTAGAGGAGTTAATTAGGTGGTCAGATGTTTTGCAGTGTTGTAGGTGACAGAGTTCATGCTGCTGACAATTGGTCTGAGTGGAGTTCCTTCTTTGTGGATTTTGGGGAGTCCATCTAGGCATATATGCAAATTAAATCTAAACCATTAAAATAATATCCCATGCAAATTATTTCATGTTATCACAGCAGGCAAACTGACATTTTTCAGCCGCTTTTGTGAGTTTTGGGCTGGACGTGGTAGCTGTGTTTTTGGAGGTGTTTGTCCTGAAAGGTGCCAAATTCGTGCTACTGGAAATAGGACTAGGGAAGCTGGAGGAGGCGAGTGGGCCGGAGGTTTTGGAGGTATCAAACAAAGCATTAAGCCACATTCCAAGGATGCCTTTGTGTTCTTGGGCATTCTTAAAAAATAAAAATGGAAAGGACGACATTCTAGTATCTCTTTTTGAAGTGTGCCATCTGTCTCACCCCCCCAAAAAAAGTAAAGTTAGGGTGGACAACTTTGCCTTAGAAAACTTAATGAGGCTAGAACTGATAGCAAGAAAGAACTTCAGCCACCTAACCTTTTGCTGTCTGGCAAGTGCTATTTGGCTGGCCTCTTCTGTCATCCCACACTATGTGTTCCAAATTCCAGAAGTGTGCAGCAAACCAAAAAGGTTCTGCACAACTCTAATGCAAGGAATGTTTATATTTAAAAAAGGAAATTCTCTTTCTTTTTGTAAAATGTTTGAGGGAGCCATAAATAAAAATCCAACTTTTTATGTTGGATTTTTAATAATTTGCACTAATTGTTCCCCACTTGGCTGTTCTCCTTTGTTTTGAATTATTATGAGTATATTTTCTTAGTGTAAACCACACCTCCAGGGAAGATTCCATAATCCTACACATAGGAAGCTGCCTCTCTTGGCAAAAGGAGGATGTGTGGCAGGGGTAGCATGAAAAGAATGTGGTTAAGGCGGCAGCATATAATTTTTCAGGACTGAATTCCTAGAAAACTAAATTGAGGAAAAACATGTCCCCAAAAATGACAGTTTGGATATTTGTAGTCATATGCATGGATTTTAATTTATTTAGTCCAATATGTTAATTTCCACAAACAGTGTTTCAAGTGGGTGTTAAACTATGCAAAACATCTTGCTCTTTTGTAGATATTCAGCATTTTCAATATACATAAATCTTAAATGCTCAGAAACCATTCTGGCAGGTCCTCTGAGGGATTTATGCATTTGGGACAACTGCATGCACATTAAAACAAATAATAAAACCTAGCAATCATTCTAATCCCAACCCCAGTAAGTTAGTAAATTCTCCACACTGCAGGGGGCCTTCAAGGGGAGAATAAAGAGAAGCAGAGAGACAGCAGCTAGCTTTGTTAAAGCTATCAAGTGACATTTTAATTCAACTGAGATGTGACCTGAAGTGCAGACTTTCTTGCTCCATCCTTACAGCACAATCTTAAGCATGTTTGTTTATTTATTCAGAACTAATCCCATTCCAGAGACATGGCCCTTTATTCCCCTTAATCTTGTTATACTTGCTGGAATAGGAATTGGAAGGAAGGAAAAGAAGTAGCAACAGGAGATGTAAAATGGGGCAGAGACCAGACCAAGCCAAGCCAAGTAAGAGAAATGCATTAGAAGAAGTAAAAAAAAACAAAAACAACCAGAGTGTAAATATAGAACGAAAATTAGGAAACCAGGTTCTCCTATTGCCGCTGCTCTGCCCCATAGCCCCAAATTTTCTTCTCTAGCCTCAGCCCCATCGACTCAAGCCGATTTTTTCCCTCCACCTCCAGACTCCTTAGATTTTCTTCTTATCAGTCCAGACACCTGTCACTGCTGGAGCCCGTCCAGTGAGGAAGAAAGGATTATTAGCAGAGAAGCAAAGAACAAAACAAAGAGTGGACCTTGAGCAATATTGGAACAGCTCATACCATTTGGTGAACAAGCTGAAAAGGGAGGGACTGGATTATTTGGGGACAGGCTAGCAGACTTGTTGGAGAGCTAGAGTCAGACTAGGGAGGCTGAGACCTGAGTCCAAATATCAAATAAATTAGGAAGTTTCTAATGTATGGGAGAGTAGAAGCTCTATGCAGGAAAACTAATACATCCATGCATTAATTTGTATTTAAATTATTGTTAACGGTGTGATGTTCTGAGACTCATTCCTCATCAAACAAATTGTTCCCTCCTTTGGCTTTTTCTTGTTGTGTTAGGATAATTGCTCTTAGAAACAGACAATGCAACCAAATTAAATCAAAATTCTTATCCTGCACAATTGCTATGATACAACAACACAGATCAAAAAATGTTGGTACCTGGTCACAGCACTGTTTCCTGATTTTTGGGACCAACACTTCAGGATTAAATTATGCTGACCTTTGATTTAGGACTGTGGCCAGAAATAATATAATGAAAAGATGGCATCTACAAGCGTCTGGCATTATGTTCTGCTCTGAAAAGAATTTCACTGTGGATTTTCTTCTCACCAGAGTTGCTCTATGCTACTTCAAGTGCTAAGAGATTAAAACCTACTAAGCTACAGCACTGTAATATCTCATGATTAGATGGTAGAGATAAACAACAAGCAAGCGGATTTCCATGAAATGTGCATGGTGGAAAGAGGCGGGAAAGGAATGATGCAATTGTTCCCTGCTCCACCTCTGGAGGTAGGTCTGTCCAAAGTATACAATATTCAATGATTCCTACTGTTCATCCAGGGCAGTAAATAGAATAATCAGTTAAACTATAATCCATGTTACTTCCAAGGCCAAAAAGTAATGTGGGAAGAGCAATGATATTGTACAAAGATACAGTGTGGAGAAAGTATATGTCTCAGCATGTGTTATATCTGGGGAGGATTCAAACTAATTTCTGTGTTTTCCCCTGTGCAGGTTCCTGCAAAATTTTAAGTATCTTCTATGCAGTTTTCTTAACTTCTATAGAGTTTGGAAAACTGCCAACAGAGATGGAAAGTTTTGATTGTGGAGGACAATAGAAGTTGTTATCCCCTCAGCTCACTGAAAGCCCCTCAACTGCAGTCTAAAATATCCATGGCTTTCTTTAGAAAGCAACATACTTGTTGTCTCAGCCTTCCCCAGTCTGGGGAGAATGTAGAACAATTACTTTGGTTTTGAATAGGAAGCCTCTTTAAGTAACATTGAACCCCCCCCCCAAAAAAAAAACCAAGGTCTTGGCTTTCCCAAAGGGACAAACCAGAATATCTGCCATTTACAAGGATTTATTTGCAAAGCTTCATCTTCTTCTAAAAGTGGTCATTAGAAAATAGTGTGCTGGCCTTGTTCAATTGCTTGTGGCAAGTGTGCATGTTAGTAAGAGGTAAAGGTAAAAGTTTCCCGTCCAAGTTGGGTCCAATTCTAGGGGGCAGTGCTCATCTCCGTTTCTTAGCCAAGGGAGCCAACGTTGTCTGAAGACATTTCTGTGATCATGTGGCCAGCATGATTATATGCCAAGGCAATGGAATGCTGTTACCTTACCACTGAAGTGGTACTTATTTATCTACTCACATTTGCATGATTTCAAATTGCTAAGTGGGCAAGAGCTGGGACAAATAAAGGGAACTCACCCCATTGCATGGAGCTTGGATCTTGAACCCGGGCTCTCAGCTTTCCAGCTGACAAGCTTAGCATCTTTAACATTTGCACTTTTAATTACTTTGGTCAAGAATAGAACCATTTTGCCTTTCATGGACTGCTTCAAGATGCTCATCGTATTGTAACACTACCATTACCTTGGAAATTGGGCTTGGTTGTCACTGATTGTTTCCTCCTATTTCATCTTGGTGCTTCCTAGCTCAACAAGTCCCAGCATGGAAAAGGCCACTGGGTGAAGTTAAAGTGCCTGATACACTCTAATATATAAATATAATTTATGCATGTACACTTTTTTCAAACTCAAGGACTGGATGATTGCATGTTAACACAGCTGTCATCCATCACAGTCCTCACCCTCAATTTGAAATAGAACTCAGTTGTTGTAAATTGCTATGCCAACCGTGGTTTAATGCCATAAGATATTTTTCTGTGAAAAACAGGCTTGTAACCAAGAGTTGAGAGCCTGTTTGGTGTAGTGATTAAAGACATCAGGCTTGAAACAGAAGACTCTGAGTTCTAGTCATGCAAGCCAGATTGAGTTTGGGCCAGTTACTCTCTCCTCCTAAGAAAGGAATCAATGGCAAACCACTTCCAAAATCTTGCCAAGAAAACTGCAGGGACTTGTCCAGGAAGTTTCCAGGAGACAAAGGCAACAAAACAAAATAAATTAAAAATATCCAAGATGTTAGGATTTTTGCTACAGCAACTCCATTGGCCATCTGCAAGTATGACACCAAGGCAACAGCTATCCTATTGTTTGTCCCCAACTACTATTTTACCTCTTTGCAGATTTGTAGAACTGCAAAATGAGATTTTTTTGTCATTTCACCCAAGAGGGGATCAGTAATGGGTAATATCAAACAGCATCAAGACACTCAGAAGTTACATCCATGATATATACCACATATATGCTTCAATTGCAGATGCCCTTTGTTCCTACAACTCATCACCAAGTCATGTTAAAAGTAATCTTTTAATAATCTTGATTGCAATCCTAAAAGTGCCTCCATCATACTCAGATTAAAGGTCCAGATGAAGTTACTGAATTTAAGGCAACACTCTTGGGTTTCAGGTAAGAGTCTTTCTCTACTCCTTAATGGAAAATCACAGCATGGGTTTTGCATTAAATTGCATTCTGCAATATCAAGGACATTTTATCATCTGAACCCAGTAGTTGGATTCACACACTCATGGTTTGTTGAGCACACCATAATACTCTGCCTTACAAATAAAACTATGTCATAAATAAAATGTTTCCTATGACTTAGCTTGTGAACAGAACCTTTAAGCCTATTATATGAAAGTCGAGTCATGGCTACTGGACTTTTTCTGCCAATCTGAAATGTTCCACTACTTATCCAAATAGTTTCTTCAGTCTAAGCAAGTTAATATTAAGCTTGTTATCTTACCCATTGTTTATGGACCCAGCAAGTCAGGCATAGCTTAAATGCAGCACATGACTGGCAACAAAAGGCAAGTCTTCACTCTCTATAAAAAGATGGATGTGGTTTCTCTAGAGACCAGCCTGTGGTCGCCATCTAAGTAGCACTTCTATCTTCTTCCCACAAACACAGAAGCCATCATTTTAGTTTCAAGGCAGGCAACTACACACTGGAAGGTTATAGACCATTTAGAGCAATTTTTCCCCAATCTCCTGGCTGTCTGGAGAATTCTGGAAGTTAAAAGTCCATACATCTTAACAGAATAACAGAGTTGGAAAGGACTTTGGAGGTCTGCTCAGCAAGGAAACCATATACCACTTCAGACACATAGTTGTCCAATCTCTTCTTACAAGACATCCAGTGTTGGAGCATTCACAACTTTCGGAGGCAAGTGGTTTCACTAATTGTTCTTAAAAGCTCAGACTGAAAAACAGTTTTAGAGCCTTCCCTAAGAAAGCGGGCAGGGAGAGAGTGTTAGCACCTCTCCATGATTCACAGAGTTTAATTATACAAGGAAAGAATTTTAGAAAGTACCAGTTTATTTCATCAAATCAATGACAGTGAAAGTAAATATACAAGAAATATTCAAGCAACCAAAGGCAGACATGGGATCCATATTTTCCAAGTAACGTTAATCAAAAGTGTTTATATGCTGTACCTCTCCTACCCCAAAAAACAATTCCTGAAGCAGACCCAATTTAAAAAAGAATGATACTATTGCTGAAACAGAACCTTTGGCATAGGCTTAACTTTAGCCATATGTTTAGCAATCCCATAATGACATGATAAAAATCATAGCATGAATTTGCTGCCAAGAGCAGAAAAGGGAGAACAGTCCTTATGCAACTATGAATAAACATTGGTACCGAGCCTTGCCCATGCCTCTTTTAGCAACATGAGTTTTGCAAAAGGAAGCACAAGATTATGTCAGGCTTTTAAAAGGATGCAAAATTAGGAAAAGATCAAGATTATATGTCAGGATTTATAGGACTCGGGCTGTTTCCCTTTGGCTCCTGCTAAGTAAGTTAAAGACAAGATTCACACCTTCTGTTGTACAAGCAATAGTCTAAAAACAAGGGGAGCGTACATCAAAATTGATATAGATTGATGCCACCACGTTGACTGAAACCCTTAAAAGGATTTTTGAATTAATAGATGTCTTCCAGGTAAAAATCTTAGATAAAAATATACATCTCACATGTCATTGTTCTGAAGCAGCAGTTTTGCATGATCCTTCAATGGAATGCATAGGATGCTATATAAAGTAAGTAGTACAAGCATCTTCACCAAGTTACATCCTCTACCTGAAAACCAGCTCAGCTGCACCAATTTCACACTTCAGTCTGATCTAGTACAGAAGAGGCAGGCTATTCAAAAGCTTCTATCTGTCCTAGCTTGCTAGAGATGGATCACAAATTCTCCCCAAGACATTTTTCATCAAGTACAATCAGCATCTCTATTCTTAGAGGAGAAATAGCTGAATGCTCATTTAGAACTTCGAAAGCCAAGAGCATCAGCCAAGGTTCTAAAAAGGAACAAAAGCTTGCTTTAGCATTCTAATGTCTTGGTTGTTTTCATGAAAGAACCAAGTTGCTAAGAGAAAGAAATAGTCGTACCATGTGCTTCCAGACCATGTTGTGTGCTATTTCTTAAGCTAGTTGAATTATCTTTGTAAATCGGCCCCACCACCTGTAAAGCAAGGCATCCTAACCAAGTTACCAACTGACCATGCAAGTGAAGCCAAGAGCAATCTCAGTTTATCTGAGCTACTTTCAGTTGCCATTCATGGCTCTGTGAAGTTGTTGCTCCACCTTAGAATAGGCTGGTATTAAAAACAAAACAAAACTCCATAGATCAGAGAAAGTAACCCCATCACCCATGCAGAAAAACTGCATAAAGTCCTTCTGGTATTTTTATAAAAACTGTGCACTTTACTGAAAAAATATAGCTCTATAGTAACGATAATATATTACAAAGCTAAAAAACCCTTCCCCCCCCATTACACTTATTTCAAAGAAAACCAATTTTGCACATAAACATTAATTCTAAGCAGAGATTATTGCATCTAGGATATATATATATATATAATACACAGAATAAAGCTTAAATAGTTTTCACAATCATTAGGAGTTTCATTATATTAGTGTTTTACATATAAAAAGAAGTTACCCAAAACAGAGCAGCCATCTTGGAAACTATAAATAGTTCTGTTAAAAACAAACACATCTTTGCTTTTATTTTGGAAAAAAATACATAAATATCTTCCACTTGTTTAGTATCACTTATGATATGAACGTAGAAAGCGGAAACATTCTCAGGTTGTGCAATCTTGATCCGAAATGCTACCTTGATAGAAAGATGTCCAGCAACCGGAAGGGAGGAACTACAAGTGAAATATTTATGAATCTATAAAACTTCTATTATTACAAAGCAGTATTTTGATGGATATTTATAGGCAGCTATTGACATTTTTAGTGAAATCCTCTTCACTAAAAGCATCCTATTACAAAATGGAAGACATGATGTTCCTCTTAAGAATTTGCTTTTTGTAGGTGACCGAGTACCGCCCTCCAAGAAGGAAATTCTTCTTTACATATAATCGCTTCCCAGCAAGACCCAAACTACTGGCAGAGCTACTGAATAAGTTTCTCAAGACCCAGGCTAATTTATGATGTATGTAGTGTAGGAAATTTCTTAAATAGCTTTGTTTAGAAGAAGAAAAAAAGATGACAGTGGCTGGTCACACCTTTTGTGATCCCCAAGCTGGTTATGGGACAATCCTCTTAACACTTTCTATGCAATAAAGTAAGCTGAAGCATTGCAACCAAATGCAAGAGTTTCATATACAACCCCCCCCCTTCACCCAAATATAAAATTCAACAAATTTCCTCTCTATATTTACTTTGTGTGGGGTTTCCCTTCCCCAACCTGGGATTCTGAATGCTTTATTTATTTTATATCCTCATTAGTGGGAAGGATTGGAAAGGAGGGTTTTAAAAAACAAACAAACAACAGTTTGACATTAGATCCAAAAGAGTATTTGTTTCGGAGCATTTTGTCCATGGTCCAAATGCTTTTTTTTTCTTTTTACAAAGTCTGTTTCTGACTCCCGAGTTGGTATATAAAACACAGGCAAGCCTTAGGCGTAGAACTCATTTGTAGGAGCTTTCTTGTAGATGGGCTTCTTGCCAAGGTCATAACTACCCTCATCCTTCTTCTTCATGCGGTAGATTAGGAGCAGGGTCAGGAAGACAGCAAACAAGAGCCCAACTGCTCCACCTGCAATAAGAGCTGAAGTGGAAAGGGATGAAGGAAAAAGAGAAAGGGAAAGGGAAAGGTGGAATAAATGCCATGGAAACTTGAAAAGCTCTGCATTGACATTCAGCTTCAGTCTGGTTGTGCAACTTTTATCACTGCTGATTTTGGAAATAGCTACTGGGAACCACTTTCTATTCTGCTTTAGTTCTGACTCAGAATAAATATCATCCACTATAAATTGGAGTTTACACTGGAGGAAAACAAATAAAGGCAGAAAAGCTACTGTAACACTTCTGGCTGAGCAATGGATGCCTGGAAAATGATCCTGGAAAGCTTCTAGTCAGACAGGAAATGAGAAATCCTTTTTTTAAATTTAGCTTTAGTTTAGTTTCAGCAAAACATATTAAACACTGGGGACTGGGGAAAGACAGAGGATTACTATCTATGCAGTCATTATATTGCCATTTATATTTTCCAGAATTATCCTGGAATGAGGAGGAAATGGCTAGATTGACAGTATTCCAAAACCTCTGTCCAGTAGTCAAGAGGGCTGCACTTATTCATGGATGTGATCTACCTACGTCTTGCATGCATATTCACTACTCCTACTTCTAGAGAACAGTTCATGTATCCAAAATTGGTCAATATAAGATACTATGCAGCTACAGTAGCTTTTTTGGAGGTAGTGAAGCAGCAAAGCCTGATGGGACAAGCTTCTAGTTGCACTGAAATTCCATCAATAAACTCACATTTCTGAACCTTGTGAAATTTATGGATCATCAATAGTGGAGGAAAAAAGACTTAAGTTTTTATTACATTCGTGTAATCAAATATGTCTGGTTTAAGCAGCAATGTATATGGAACACCCAATTCCTTAGAAAAGTTCAACTTAAATGTTCTAACTCCTCGTACACACATTCTCTTTTTTTAAAATAATAGCTATGGAGACTGGGAATTAAACAAACTAAAGTTCAGCAGTTTCCAGTCTGGGAAAAAGTGATTTTAAACCAGTATTCAAACAATTCTGGGGTTTTTTAGATTAAAACTAGCACAGCAGTATTATAATTTGTTTCTGTATGTGACATTCTTAATCAAAAACCATGTTTATCCATCCATCAAAAGGGTGGTTACCTGCAAGTACTTCTGTTCTCTCAAAGATGCTCCCATTGGCTGTGCTGGCCATTGAGACCTTGTTAGACAGGTCTTCTCCTTCAGGTGGTGTTTTTTTGGGAACAATAATCTCATTGTCTATCACAGCTGGTTCAATTTCATCCTTGGTATCTTTTTTGGAATCAGGAATATAGTTGTCCATGGAATCCTAGTAAAGAGAAGAATGTAAACCCTACCTTTAATGTACAGTTGAAGGCAATAGTACAATATGAGTGCTGTTGAGCAAAAAGCAAGACTTTGGTAAAACACCCCCCCTCTTTATTCTAAGTGTTTCGATTTAGGGCTGACCACATATTTGAAGGCAATATAATGGAGATTGATGCAATAATCAGACAATAAACAACAGCTCCTTGTTGGAATCAGTTAGGTATGCAACTGGTGTCATACAATACCTGCGGACATTAATAATGCTAAGGGTTTCTACTGTGTCATTTTCCTGCACAGTACGCATTATTTTCTCTCCACATCTTTTTTTTTTTTAACTTTAAGAGTGGAAGAGATCGAGAAGTTTGTAGTGTGTAACTAGATAGGAACCACATATTTCCAGAAGGCATGCCTTGCACGTCATCTAGACCAATTGCAGCAGTGTCAGAATCCGCTAAACAGGTTAAAGCTGGTACCTTTAAGATGTGTGGACTCTAACTCCCAGAAACAGAAAGTTGAAATCCATATCTTAAAATTGCCAACTTTGAAAAGCACTGCATGAAACCATGGCTATCCAGCTGCAGCACTAGAGAAGAAGTTTACTATTGTTCTATTGCTTAATTCATTTACTATCAGGACATTTTTCCAAATAATCCATCTAGGTTTCCATTCTTTAATTTCATCCATTCTTTCTTTAATTTCAATACATTGTCCTTTGTTCTGCCTTTTGTTTTAACTTTTAACCTAGTTTCCCCCTCTTGCATGGAATAGACATTTATATATCTGTAAACTGCTTTTTCTTTTATACGTGAAACATTCTATTTCGTTTCATTTTACTTAGAGGGTTTGGTTTTCAATCCCTTGTATGATTCAGACCTTGCTTTTTTATGTTCCTTATGAAAAGTGGACACAGTACTCTTAAGTATAATCTAACCAGTACACAGTAAAACTGAGTTATTACAACTTTCATGATTTGAACATGCTATTATTAATGCATTGAAGATACACAGATCTATCACAGCACTTTTCATTTTCAGTGTATCATTCATGGTAATAGTTAGGAAAGCAAATAACCAGTTGTTTCAGAAATTAAATTTCAAATGGAAATAATACCTACCATAGAGCTGTTGGTGGCAGAAACCAATTTATCCTCCATATCTGTATAACCTATAGGAAAGGAAATATTATTTAATCCTTGCTAAAATAAAATTGTGAAATGCAGTATTTCAAGCAATTGTTAGCTTAATCTCGAGTAGCTTTGGTTAGTTTGCACCAGATCATTCCTCTATCAAATACTTCCTCTCACTAGATAAGGAGTGTCAAATTACTGGCCTCCCCCTGGGCCGGTTGCATCATGCAGAGGCTGCGCCCACCCCAGGTCCGGCAATGTGAAAAAAGTTGTGTTACGTTGCGATACATCATGTGACGCAGCGAGTTTGACACCCGGGCACTAGATCTTGCAACCAGTTACAAAGACCTGAATTACAAGTCATTCAGAATATATTTTGCCTTGCCTTGCAGAGAATCTGCTGGTTTTTTTAAACACCCATTTCTTGAAGGTAGCATGAGTCCTTGACTCATATTAACCACCAGATTTGCCTCAACTTGTAGTGTGCTAGTTTCAGAGTTTGTTTTTCTTGAGAACACAGTGTACATGAGGGCAACGCATTGTTGCAAGGAGTATGTGTTGAGAATTTGGGAAGAACCAAGACCAGATTGTAGATTAGTTGCAAACAGAAGATAAAAACAGAGAAGGGGGAAAAAGGGCTTCTTCAGAAAAAAGTGATAATACAATGGAATGTCAAAAGCCATGCCCCCAAAAAAGAGTGTTAAAAAGGTATCAAATTAATCAGAAGATAGCAAGTTTTCTTGAAAGGTGATTTAGAAAATTCAGACAATGCGGGACTCTCCCACTACTGGGAGGCATGTGGAAACAAGGATAGTGGAAGTATTACAAGTTAAATATGTGAACCAGGTAGGTTACATTTGGATGATCAGAAAATATGAAGTAGCAAGTCCTCCAGTGTTCATCAATTCCATCCAGCTTAAGAACCATTTTGCATAGACACATTCTCAGGTCAAAGCCAAGGAATTCAATACTGGCATCTCAATTTTTTTAAACAAATGGTATTCAGAAAAGTAAACAGCAGTGCAGTACATACAAACTGAAATGTAACTTCAGATTTATGAACTATGGTATGTATATACATATATATATATGTACATACACACACATACATATATACACATACATACATATATACATATACAAGAATGACCAGGAATTAGTTCTGAGCAAGACCTACCTTCTTCATCTCCTGAACCTGAGATCTCATCAACATCATCATAATCAATGGTTAAGTCTGACCTTGCATCCTCATCATCTGGCAAGTCACCAGATGCAAATTCCTCTATGTTCAGTTTTGGATCCATAATCTCAGTTTCTCTCACCTAGAGAGAGAGAGAGAGAGAAGAAGAAGAAAAAGAAGAAGAGTCAGAAATGAACAAATGACCAAACTCAGGGTTTGCAACCCAAGGAGAGGTTCAAAATGGTGAGTTTAATAGCCTGATTTCTTGACTCAGAACATGACCTAATTTCACAAGTATTTGAAAGCTGCATACATGCCAAAACAAGTGTAAAATTAATGAATATTGAAGATTCACAGAAAACAAAAAGAAACACTGATTCCACTGCAGAAAATTGCAAGGGAGGTAAGATTAGTGATATAATTAATTGGGGGTACATATTGTGCAATATTCACAGCTTCTGGAGGCAGGTTGTTCCACTGATTAATTGTTCTAACTGTCAGGAAGTTTCTCCTTAGTTCTAGGT
>JANHFS010006399.1:49575-60046 GCA_032467975.1 Trimeresurus albolabris | reverse complement strand
TTTAGAAGGCCAGATCCTGAAGTTGAAACTCAAGTACTTTGGCCACCTAATGAGAAGGAAGGACTCACTGGAGAAGATCCTAATGCTGGGAAAGATTGAGGGCAATAGAAGAATGGGGCGACAGAGAACAAAGTAGGTAAAACTTTATTTGGCCCAAGATTCTATCTATCATGTTCATGGAGTCAGTTACTATCTGTTAGTTTATTGCCTATGTATCTCAGCCCTCTCCAAGAAATCAACTCCAGAGGAAGATTTAAACTGCTTTTACCTGGTAGTCCTCGACTTATGACCGTAACTGAGCCTGTTGCAGTTGTAAGTTGGGGCATCATGTGACTGGACCTGATTTTTGGGGGCACTTTTGTGGCAGTTGTTAAATGAATGTCAGTCCTGAAGCAAACATTACGGTCATTAAACAAAGGTTGTGGTCATTAAATGAACTAATTTTTCCCAAAGGTGAAAAGGAAAACAAAAAAAATATGAAGATGCGGTTAGATTGAGGGAATCCTATGTACTCTAGAGCGAGGCCAAGCTGGAACAGAGGAAAGAATTACGCTATCCCACCAGAAGCGATGTCTGAATTTTCTAACTTTCCTTCCAGGCCAAGAAAAGGGAGATTCCCTAATAGTTCATATTTTAAAATGTGGATTTTATTTTGGAACCAATAGCCTGTTAAACACACTGATAAGATTCACGCCTTTTTAATGTAGTTTGTTTTTTGCTTAGCAGGTGCTTAGCCATCTATGGCTTACAGTTAATGTGATAAAAACCCGACTAAAAATCCCTATTTAAGGAAACGATGATTTAACACAACGGATAAATTCAGTCATCAGAGACCACATTCTCACAAAAGGCATTTAGGATTATATTTCAAATGCATTTGAGCAAGCAGCTGAACGGAATCTTCACCAACCTGCTGTTCGGCAGAAGAAAAACACAAAGTATTGTCCGATAAATATGAACACAAAGAGAATGGACCGCAAAAGTTGGGACTTTTGTTTTCTATAGAGTGGGTAGCAACGCTTTTTTTTCTGGTTTACAAAAATTGTGGTTTTGTATCCAAAGTCAGGATAAAGGACCATTGCAATAACAAATACAATAGCTCAATTTTAGCTTTGGCTGCAGTGACTGCAAAAAAAGCATTCCCTGGAGGTAGCTGTGATAGTAATAATAATAATAATAATAATAATAATAATAATAGTAGTAGTAGTAGTAGTAGTAGTAGTAAAGTTGGAAGGGGCCTTGGAGGTCATCTAGTCCAACCCTCTGCTCAGGCAGGAAACCCTATACCGTTTCAGACAAATGGCTGTCCAGTTTCTTCTTAAAAACTTCCAGTATTGGAGCATTCACCGCTTCTGGAGGCAGGTTGTTCCACCAGTTAATTGTTCTAACTGTCTAACTGAATGATTTATTCTTGCTGAACAATAGATCCTCATTCTTTTCTCGAGCACCATCTTTCATAGGCGTTGCTTTTTCTTCATTCAGCCTTTCTGATGGTCCACTTTTCACAGCCATGTCATAACGTACTTAACCTTTCTTGACAATAGGATGCCTCGACACTTATTTTGTTTAGATACAATACAATACTTGTTTATTATAATCTTTCCCCCAAGAAACAGATCTTGCTTTATGTTATGGTCACATTTACCATTCTTATAGATTTTTGAACCTATCAAATAATATCTGTTACTCTTTCTCTTCTTCTTTGTCTGGTTGCACTTCATTGGCACTAAGCAGTTAGTACAAGCTTAGGTTTGTGGATTTTAAAAAATATTAAATATCAGATTCATTTTTCACTTTCAACAGGAGATCCCTTATATCAGGGGTCTTCAAACTTGGCCCTTTTATGACTTGTGGACTTCAACTCTCAGAATTCCTTCTAACAAAGGGGTGGGGGCCCTGTGGCTGCTAAATTATATCCCCCATCATCTTCCACCATTGCCCATGCTGCCTGGGGCTGATAGGCAATTTGACTCAGAAGTCTCTGAAGTGATATAGTTTTCCCACTTTTTTCCATCATGATGCCCCAACAGAAAGAGTTGAGAAATCAGACCCTCTGCCCTGGATACCCCTCCTCCATGTTTATTTGAGAAAATAGATTTTGACTTCTCCAAATTTCAGCAGTTGTCTCCAAAACCTTCAAAACCAATATAATGTTAAATAAGCGTGTGGGTTATTAAGCAGAGTACCTTCTGGATGGGGGAGGTCTTTGGAGGCCTAGTACAGGCCTAGGCCCACCTGCCCTGGCCCTCCCAAGGCCTGCCCCATCCCCAAGGTAACCTGTGCTCCATTTCCCTTGGATTTCAACAGGCCTTTTCTCACTCCCACTGAGTCTTCCCAGGCCTTAGGGCTGATTCCCACCCCACCAGGCCAAGCACTCTTTTCCTCACTTACCTCTACTTACCTCCAAAGTTAAACTTTGAGGAACTCCGAGACCTTCCAGAGTGCTAGAATGACTTTCCTTTTTTGTGCGGCCACATGGCACAATTCCAAAAGTGGCTGCCATTTTCTCCCACCCACAAAATGGTGGTCTGCAGATAAACTGTTTTGTTTTGCTGCCTTAACAAGGTCTGCACATTGCTGCAGAAAGCTTTAAAGTTTTTGTATACAGTAAATACATTTGTAAACAATGTTTGAAAGATTTTTAAGCGGCTTCATTCTCTGTTGCTTGCAAGTATGATTTTTGTTATTTTACTTCAATCAATCCGAATAGAGCTAGAAGGGACCTTGGAGGTCTTCTAGTCCAACCCCCTGCTCAAGCAGGAGACCCTAAACAATTTGAGACAAGTGGCTGTCCAGTCTCCTAAAAACCTCCAGTGATGAAGTACCCACAACTTCTGAAGACAAAGCTGTTCCACTGGTTAATTGTTCTGTTTAAGTTTCTCCTTAATTCCAGGATGCTTCTCTCTTTGATTAATTTCCACCCATTGTTTCTTGTCCTGCCTTTTGGTGCTTTGGAAAATAAGTTGACCCCCTTTTCTTTGTGGCAGTCCCTCAAATATTGGAATTCTGCTATCATGTCACCCCTAGCCCTACTTTCCTCTAGACTAGCCATACCTGGTTCCTACAACCCGTTCTTCATATGTTTTAGTCTCTAGGCCTTTATCATCCTAGTTGCTTTTCTATTATTTTAAAATAATAGGTCAGCTTCTGCAGTGTTCAGCAGCTAACATACCTATTTTGTTTTCATTAAAAGACATCTTCCTCCCCAAGGGGAAAAAAACAGAGCAAGGGCAAACCTACCTCCCCTTGAGTCACAAAAGATTAAAAAGAAAAAAAAATAGAAACTGATACATATTTTTTGTCATCCCACTGGCAATGATGATGTCCTGTGCAATATTAGGATCCAATATAAGAGAATATTTGTAGCTCAGGGTTGAACTATGGCATCCTTGGTGCTCTCTGAGCTTGCAGGCATTTCATCAGATGTTTGTCACAGATGTTTCAAGATCTACAGGCCCATTAAAAAGGATGGTGATGTAGAGAACTTTTTTCTGGAGATTTTATTGTAAACATCTGCAGCCAATTACAATATGACACTACACTTGTGAATTAAAGTGACTGACAATTGTCCTTTCACAGAACATTTATAATGCCATTTAATGAATGGGTGGGACAAGTGGCATTTGAGTGACATTGGGTGAGATGTAACAAGCACTACATAAATTAGAAGTAAAGATCAGATGGGAGACATTCATCAAAGGAAACTTTTTATCTAAAGGGAATTTATCTGGGAATATAAATTCCAGAAAACCTACCTTGGACAGCTAATTATTTGGGACAGGGGATCCCTCTCCCTACACACTGGTAGTAGAGCACACATAGGACATGAGCCGTAGTGGCACAGTGGTCAGAATGCAGTACTACAGGCTAACTCACTGCTCATTCCAGGAATACGATTCTAAATGGCTCAAGGTTGACTCAGCCTTCCACCCTTCTGATGTCAGTAAAATGAGGACCCAGATTGTTGGGGGCAATAGGCTGACTCTGTAAACCGCTTAGAGAGGGCTGTAAAGCACTGAGAAGCGGTATATAAGTCTAAATGCTATTGCTATGTTGAACTTTATTCATTCAGCAAGAAGAGATCTACAATAGACACTGGTTAGCACAGCCATTAGTTCTCATCAAAACAAGAGCCAGAAACAGATCCCATGGTCGTGTGAAATATTCCTTCAGATGAATCCAAACATGGAGAAATTACAGCAGATCTTCCAAAACTTCATGGGAATCAACAAGGAAGAACAAAACAAAAAAAAAAACAAAACAAAACCCAAAACAAAACTACCTTAAATCAGCAACTTCATTTTTAGGCTTATATAGGTGTCTGAAACCAGACTCCAGTGCACAAGTGCTCATAAGATCTGGAATGTTTTTTCCTGAGTCATTATGGAATGATGACTTTGTATTTCATATACTTGTTTAGAGCAGGGGTCCTCAACCCCCGGTCTGTGGACCAGTACCGATCCATGGCATGCCAGCAACCGGTCCGCACAAACAAAGCCCCATCCATGGGATGCAGGCAGCAAACAAAACCACATACTCTCCAGTCCACGGAAAAACCTTTCACCCCGGAACCGGTCCCTGGTGCCCCAAAGGTTGGGAACCTCTGGTTTGGTGTGGTGATTAAAGTAGTAGGCTAGAAACCCTGAAACTCTGAGTTCTAGTCTAGCCTTAGACACAAAGACAGCAGGGTGACCTTAAGCCAGTCACTCTCTCTCAGCCCTAGGAAAGAGGCAAGGACAAACCACTTCTGAAAAACCTTACCAAGAAAACTGCAGAGACTTGTCCAGAGAACCAGACATAACTGAACAGAAAAAAAATGCTTTGTTTACATATAATCTCTGTAAGAACCTCTATATATGAAGAATGGCCCTACTTATCAGGACTCAGAGCTTTGAAGAACAGCTTTTCCTTCCCCTCTTCCAATCTTTCTCCCTTTTTATGAAGAACAGATTCATCTATTTGCAGAAAACAATTGATCCCTGCTTTTTCTTGCACAGAAAATGGTTCTCCCCATAGAAGGCAGGGCAGAATTGTTTCCACCTGGTCTTGTATGGCAGGAGCTTCTGCAGGTAAAAGTCAACATGGAGTTACACAATAGAAGGCCAGCCTCTTTTGTAACTGGGAATTTAGCATGTGCAAGAGGTATAGGGCTTCAGTCGTTCCTGACGTTTTGATACATTCCCCATGGATGCAATTGCACACCACTACTTATTATTTATCAAATGTGAACTGCAAATTCCAACTACTTGCTCCCTCACTCCTACATAAAGAGCCTTGAAAGGATAGGTTTGGGGGTTGGGTAGATCTGAAACTTCCCATCTATGCTACTTTTTAATTCTTCTTCAGATTTTTGAATGTTTGCTTATCTTTACTGCTGAACATTTCAGAGCTTCTGATATACAAAAGAAATCTGGGTGAATAAATAACATTTGGTGCTTATTTATTTCCTAAACAAAATCATCCAAAATATTCTGTGAAACAGTAATCACACACACACACTCCTCCATTCTTTCACCAGCTTTTGCTGTAATAATTGCTACCAAAATGCTTCTTGTAATTGCAAATTACAGTAGTCTCTCATATCACTATGCAGTAATTTTGGGCTATTCTTCTACAGCAGATTTCCTTGACTCAGTTATACTTGAGGCAGTTGTAGCATTTCAAGTTCCGCCACATTTCTATATGGTGACTCTAGCCATTCCAAAACATTAAATTGTTTCTTCTTCAGTTTTCTTATAAACTTGCAGGAACCAAGAACTTGCTGCACAACCTGGTTCATTTTAGCTTCAGTTCTTCTGCAGAATTCCTTGATGCAAAGCAAAATTCATGTTTCCTTCAATGATGGAGAATCATCACTTCCTGAAGTAGCAAAGCACTTCACTTCACACTGCTATCATGTCACCCCTCATTCTTCTCTTCACTAGATTAGACATACCCAATTCCAGCAACTGCTCCTTATATGTTTTAGCCTCCAGTCCCCTGATCATCTTTGTTGCTTTTCTCTGTACTTTCTAAAGTCTCAACATCTTTTTTACATCGTGGTGACCAAAATTGGATGCAGTATTCCAAGTGTGGCCTTACCAAGGCATTGTAAAGTGGTATTAACACTTCATGCCATTCATGCCATTCAAACTCCTTAGTTGACAAGGGTGTAAGCTGGGATTGTCAGGTCATCACTTAGAAACAGGATCTAATTTGTTCAAAACCCAGATCCAGTAGGAGACAATGTAATAGTATAATTTATTGCCCTTCTTGTTCTTGTGCTGCCCTCCCTCCATAGTTAATTTTAAAGATGGAAACAAGATTTGATATAGTGGGCAAAATGGAATGACCTTTTTTTTACAGTATTGTCGTCACTCCCTTTTCCCCAACTTTTATTTTACTTGTATACTCCTAGTGGGTCAAGGGTACTTCTTTTCCCAGTCTGTGAATACTAATGTCTCAAGCCAACTATATTTAAAGAAAACTGTTTGCTTCTCTGAGGCCTTTACCTATAATATAATAGTAATCGCTTTTAAATGGGACTATTATATTCAAGTCAAAACTGAGATTTGTTTGTACCTCAATCTGAAAATTTGGCTGATGGAGGATCAAAGGGGTTAGTCTGTAAAAAAATATTAACTCACTTGAATTAAGTGATCCGTCAAGAACATTACCCTTTATAAAGCAAACTCAGTAACTGCTCTTTGAGGGGGGGGAAAGGCTTCAATGCTGGGGCTTAATAACAGCTGCAGATATAGTGCTAGCATTGCAACAACAGATAAGCTGCTCTACAATACATAAAAGCCAAAGTGACTTTGCCAAGGTTGAGATGTCAAACTACATGATTTTATCAGAGCTCATTTGCCTTGTGCCTTGAAGGAACCAGAGAGGACCTGTATTACAGAGCTACGAGATAAGCCAGCTTCCTGCTGTATACTATTGAACCTTGGATAGCGAAGGGACTAGGACATTGCAATTTAAAATTGCAGGCAACTCCATTCCAAAATCAATTGATAGTTCTGTTACTTTGATAACCTGTGGCCTTGCTTTTGAAAGCTAGACCTTCATCTGCCTGAACAGAAGTATCAAAGGAGTCCTTGGTGCTCTCTGAGCTTGCTTGTTTGCTTGCAGATGTTTCTTTATCCAAATTAGGTAACATCAGTGCTAATCATCAGTGTCTAGCACTGATGATGTTACCTAGTTTGGGTAATGAAACATCTGCAAGAAAACGAGCAAGCTCAGAGAACACCAAGGACCCCTCATGTCAACCCTGAGCTACACATATTCTCCTTTATTAGAATTAGAAGAGTTTGCAGGCAGCCCTTAATTTAATCCACTTATTTAGCAGTATCAATGAGAACTTGTAATGTACAGAATGGAAAATGAACAACCGAGGACTAGAGTGATCCTTTCAGATTCTCGTACCCACAGACCAAAAGGTTGCAACATCCATTATAATGTCCTTCCGGAATGTTTATGTGTCAAATTACAGCTTTGAGAATTAGATCAAAGTACCTGATACAAGCTCAGTACCACTTACAGAGGGTGCCAAATGGCTTCAGAAATTCCAAAACAACAAGGTATGGCAATATGCCCAGCTGCAAAATCTAGAGACTCTGTATAAATCTTGCTTGATCAGAACTCTGCAAACAGGATATATTTTGCTAGCAAGTTTTGGCTTCTAATGCCAGGGGTATGGAGAACTCTTTGTGCATGTCACTCATGAACTCATCATACCTTTTGATTCACTTTTGTCCTATTTGCAGAACAGACATAAAAGACACACCTATATGCCAACTCAGACTGCATTCACTGTATTGATTCATCAATGCAACTTTCCTTCATCAGTCATGCTGTTGTTAATAAGAGATTTGAAAAGTCTGAACAGATTTTACTGCAAGAAAAGAGTTGAAAACAGTAGATGGTGTGTGTATTAAAAGAAGATAAGCAAGGTCAAGGAAGATGGATATATAATCACTTGGGTTCTAATTAGCTGCTAGAGGAGTTTAATGGAAATAATGTAAATAGATTTTAGTGGTAAAATGGGGCACTTTACATAATCAAAGACTTCATTCAAAATAATGTCTTTCTCAAATTTTAAGATCAGAATAAAACATGCTTTAGTAATACTCTTTCCCACTTATATGTAATACATTGAATAAAAAAATTACTTGCATGCATAATCTTGCAGTAAATGAGATCTTTCATCAACACCTAGGATGATTTTAAAGAAGTAATCATAATTTTCAGACTCTTTTCAGATTTTGTTATGGGTGTAGTAAGTGCTGAAAATCCACTTTCAAAAAGGTACATTAAAGGAAAAATTAGTGGAACATTTAATAGCCTCTTTACTAAAAGCTCATATTCTGTAATATGAAAGTCCAAGTTTGTAAAGGATACATTAAAATACTGATAGATATCAATTTGTTTAACATACTGTTGAAAGTCTGTTTAGGATATTTAATTGCAGGTTACCAATCACAAGAACTGCAAACAGTCGTAACTACTTTTGAGTCTAATTATTCAATCCTGACTGAAGTTGGGCATCTTCATCATCACAGCAAGATCTTCCTTGTTAAGGCAGCCATATTTTCTTGCTGTTTAGTTTTAACCTGATCCTTTACCATATTGGCTGAAGCTGGTCTGTTTGATTAGTTTGTGTTCAATGCTTTAGCACATAGTTATGTCCACAAAGGTCCATCTGTCCATGTATGCGCTTTCAAAAATCTGTAAGAGTGTGTATATCTCCCATCTTTCAGATTTTGACATACCCACTCTGCAAAAAGCAATGGTATATTCATGAAATCACCAAGAGTTGAACTCAACTAAAAAAAATGACTTCCTTTTTGTTGTGCCAAGAAACCCAGACAAAGGGTCAACTAAATAAACCCAGACAAAGGTTCAACTAAATAACCAGATTAAACATGTGAACAAAGTTTTCATTTGAAGCAGGATATCTGATTCACTCAGAAATACAGTGCTGAGGCATAAAGAACATTACACAATATACTTTATATGAGTAATACCAAGTTTATTACAAACTTTCTATGAATAGATCATATACTTTCTCTAAAACAAACCCCATATTCAAGAGTTTTAATTACACAATTCTGTGTGCTCAGGAATTTTAAAGCCACAATGGTAGGGTACAGTATATTTCACCAAAGGCTTAGATCCTCAGATATATGTTGCAGACAAAATAACATAGATTTAATTTGTTCTGTTTATGGTGATTGGGGGGGGATTATCATCAGGATATAAATAGCTACCTATGCTCAATTAATCTCCTAATTGAGTTAGACACTGGGCAATTGTTGAAAATGTTCCAGAGGCCCTACAGATTCAGAATACAACTGAAAGGTTGTGAACTCAAGTTGTGTTTCACAGCTTTCGGGCCAATGTTTTTCCATCTTCCAGATCTGTTTGTAACTCAGTTCAAACTGCTGGATTTGATTTCTAAATCTCAGTGTGAAACCAGGAAATTGAAGGACTGCTTCTCTTTATGTGGACTAGAACTGATTTTACAAAATGTGCTTTGAAGATTCTCCAAGGATATATAACATCTTAGCATCCCGACTGAATGTTCACTCATTGAATTCTGCCTGGATTGGAGCTTTAAAGGCCTTCCTTGTCACTGTTTCTCCAGAACTTTTAATCTGTCTTATACATTTTTACCATTGATGAAGCAATGTCTTTATCTTTTTATTGTAGTTTTGAATTTTAAATTTACATTTATTCTTCCAAGGAAGCCTGAGAACCTGCAAAGGTATAAAGCTTAAATAACTAAATCAAATGAATAAAAACCTATGACATCTGATTTCTAAAATGTTGCTGAAATCTATCGAATCTTTCAGAAGGCAAAAGATCCATTTCAGTCCTGACCCTTAATTCCGAACTGAATGGATAAATATCCTATTGCGGAGCTTAATTGCATTTCACTATTTTATTTAAAATGGGCATGGAAAAATCTGACAGAAGAAATAGCCAATAGGAACAGAAGCATAGATCTGTCATGTTTTTTTCATCCAAAATTGTCCTCTCTTTTTAGTGTGGGAAATGTTGTCCCTGTGATCCTTGCTTCAGAGGATAAGGCCTTTTCACCATGATGCAACCTTAATGGGAGGGAATAAACTAATTACAGGCTAGACTGGGAAATTGAAAAACATGCAGGAAAAAGTGGTAGCAAATCACATATGTGCTGTTGCTAAGAAAAGTATATGAATGCATCCATAAAATCACAACTGACGGAGACTGTGCTACTTCTAGCAAAAGGGACGCTGTGCACAAAAAGATCAGCCACTTGTAGTTGGTTTGCTTATTCCTTCTCAAAAGATGAAAAAATTGACTCAAGTACTCCAAGGTACTTAGCTATAAAAGGGGTATTAGGGGATATTGGACCCCTGTTCCTTTTGTATGTTTATGTTTATGTTTATGTTTATTGGATTTATATCCCGCCCTTCTCCCAAAGGGACTCAGGGCGGCTCACAGC
>JANHFS010006399.1:0-13647 GCA_032467975.1 Trimeresurus albolabris | reverse complement strand
ATGGTCCCATAATATAGCATGCCACCCTATTTGTAGGTCATGGCCTTCCAGGCATAATAATCTTCTGTTCTTTAGTAGTATCCAATCCCTTACCCATACTAATATTGCAGCCTGATAATATTTCTCCAAATCAGGAAGGCCAAATCCCCCTCTTAAGAAAAGGAAAGAATTTCAAGAGGGAGAATATCCAAGAAAATTGTGCTTAAAAGTTACCATTTTAGAAAGGAAAAACACATAGTTTTAATTACCCAAATTTTCCTTGACTTACAACCATCTCATTTAGTGACATTTGAAATTACAATGCCAATGAAAAAAGTGACTTAGGACCATTTTTCACATGACCACTGCAGCAACCCCGTGGTCAGCTGATCAGAATTTGGGCACTTGGCAGCTGGCATGTATTTATGATAGTTGCATTGTTCCATTGTCGTAGGATCACTATTTGTAACTTTCCCAACTGACTTCTCATAAACAAAGTCAAGGGGGTGAAGCCAGATTTGCTTAATGACAGCATGATTCACTTAACAGCTGCAATGATTTGCTTAACAACTGTGGCAAAAAAGATCATAAAATGGGGGGGACTCACTTAACAACTGCCTTGCTTAGCAATGGAAATGTTCGGCTTAGTTGTGGTTGTAAGTCAAGGACTACCAGTATATAATTACCCTTCTAGACTTTGGAGACTGGTTTTAAAAAAAGGCATACGTATAAAATAGAACAGTTAGGAATTTTTTATAAATGAAATTTTCACTTTATTTTGAGCGACCAATTTTTTAAAGGGCCAAAAATTGCTGAAATATAAGAAGAATATAAAGTGTTTATCTTTGGAGTCTAAAGTTTCCTTTAATTTCTTTGCTTTCTCACATAGCTTGGATAAAGATTTAAATGAAAAGTGCTCCCATGAGATACACTATATCTTACATAGCTTATATGGAAAATAGAATGTTGAAGATGGTGTATCTTAAGGTTTGACATAATTCTTTTCTTTTCTTCTGCAGTGCCATTGGTTTATTGTATTTCATTCGACGAGGAAAGCAATGCTTGGATTTCACAGCCACCGTTCATTTTTTTCACCTGTTGGGCTGCTGGATTTACAATGGATACTTTCCGACAGCTTTGACCTGGTGGCTTGTACATACTGTGTGCACAGCACTCATGGCTGTGATTGGGGAATACCTCTGTATGAGGACAGAACTGAAAGAAATCCCATTAAATTCAGCCCCCAAATCCAGTGTATAGGCCATCAGAGACACTGTGTTTCTCCATCAGTATCAGCATCTTGGTGCTAGTTTGTGAAATGTGGAAATGCAACTGAAGAAATCCAGAGGGCCTTAAATATATTAGCTGGGAGACTGATATACTTTGATAGGCCAAGATGAATATAGTTTTTACATAACTCATTTTTATTACTATGCAGACATGCCCAATTTGCCAAAGTGACATAGATCAGACCCGAGTGTTGGATAAAATGGATAAAAGACATGGGAAGTAGACCGATTTTGAGAATTTGAGAAGCAAGCAATGAGTTGTGATGATCACAGTTTCCCTTCTCTATAGTGTGAACATCAGTTGACTAGTGAACTCCAACAATTGCACAATAGACACTTTGTTCCCTTTTATCCCTCATATATCTGATACTTGTTTACTTCCACTTTTTGAATTAAAAGATCAAGGAGGTCAAACAATGCAGAAAGGCACAGTACTATTATTCTCTTGGAGGTTCAGATTCCGGAAAGCGTATTAACAGCAAAAAGTGACTGTATTTATTTGATTGACTGAAGAAATTACTATTTTATTTAATAAAGACTTCAACTTTCCATTGAAGCTTTACAGTGTATTGATCAGGTTAGTTTATATTACTAATATGATAGTAGAAACGAAAAAATTATCAATCTGGAATACAATTCAGGAAACCGTGGCTTAGACACTTTTAAACTATTGGCTTCAAAAAGATGAACAAGGATTTAAACCACTCTTGTTTACAATGTGTGGCATAGAGAGGTAACTGGCCCTGTTCACATACTCCAAGACTGGAGATGGTTCAAATGAGCCCTCTTTTTTACTACAATGAATGTTTTATCTTGAAGATTCACTGTTCATAATCAAGAAAACTTGCAAGGTGTTGTGCAGGGCACGTAAAACAGGATGGTTAATTCTTTTTGTAACTACTGTCAAGATAAGCTTATTTTGCATATAATTTTAATTGTCTTAGAATGGAACCTGAATAAACTCTGTCCTCCAGAGCAAATATTGACTTCCTGTGAAAAGAAAGTGTGTGAAGGGAAAGTTCATTTATAATGCACTAAAGGGTAAATGTAGTTTTTATTATTTTTTAAAAAAATAATAATTACTTTTTTGGATATATCCCAAGAGTTTTCCCTTTGTACATAAATATTTTGGAATGCTAATAATTTGTATCAGTTACAGTTGGGAAGCTAGTGTTTGTAATGATTAAGGTGAATAATTTTGGGAAATGAACTTTATAAACCATCTCTCAACGCGCTTTATGGGACCCATTGATAGCGTATAAAGAAACCCAAATAGTTCTGCCAAAATAGCATGTTCTGTTCCACATACTTAAGTATAGATTTGGGCAGAGGGAATATCTTTCCTTGCACGATTGTTGTAGTTGGAAAATATAAGTGAGTCACACTGTCTTCATCCAATGTTAACATATTGTACTATATATTATTATGCATTGTTGAATTATAGTTGCATTAACATCACTTCTTCCAGAAGATGGCACTGCTTCCTTTTGAAACAGTAGTGAAAGCCACTGCAATTCCTGTTGTAAGCTGTGTATTATGCAATCTTCTCCGCAGTACTTATATGTATGTTCACATGTGCACTCAAGGCATTTGTTTTCCTTTGGGAGTATCATAATAGCATACCTAATGCAGCAAAGGAGATTTGAAGCCGTTTCAATGAATCTCTGTAGACTTAACATTGACTAAAGACGAATCTAATTAGGCACACAGTGGCAATCTGAGTACTGAGAGTTTTCTGTCCCCATTATTTGAGATCTATTTAGCAGATGTTAACAGGGATTAGGGTGCACATTTATTTATGATCAAAGCCTGTGTTTGAAATTAAGGGCTATGTTTAAGGCAAAGTGTTTGGAACTTATTTGACCCTGCCTACTTTTCCATAAATTGACAGAAGTCATAAGCATAATATGGTGCTTGTGATTGGAGATTGGGATGCCAAGAGTTGGAAATAATGAGACTGAATTGAATCATAAGGCCAAGGAAACCTAGAAAATTAAGCAAAATGGTGACTTTCTGCTAATAATGATGGTAATTAGTTTCTGCTAATCAAATCATTTCTTGATACAAGTCTTCAGATCACCAAAATCATGTCTATGTGTATGGACATCACCTGATGGACTAAGCAGAAATCAAATCAGTTGTATTATTAATGCAAGAAGGTAGAAGTCTTAGTTATATCAAGAAAGAATGAAGTCAGAGACTGATTGAAGATCACAGACTTCTCATGTACAAGATGTAAGTCAATTTCCATGTGATCTTGAGCTTATATCCATCATTTTCAAGAAGAATATCAAGAATTTCTTCACAATCCTGGCCCTTATTGACAAGTAACCAGAGGAACAACAGAACGAAGTCAAAGAGGCTATTAAAGATGTGGAAAGTTCTTGAACTCAGAAGGAAATTCCATCCTTAAATTACTATAGCAAGAGACACTAATGTACAGATAGCAAAAGTTGTCTTCAAGTTACAACCCTAATTGGAACTGGAGTGTGGTTGTAAATTGTGGTTATAAATTGAGGCATCGACATGACAGGACCCAATTTTTTAATGGTTTTTACGGTGGTCATTAAATGGATCATGTGTTTATAAGTCTGAATCATGCAGTTATTAAGCAAATCCATTCTCCTGAATGAGTGGGTTTGGGGGTTGTTTTTTGCTGGAAACTGGCAAAAAAATGCCAGAAACAAGTTTAAAAAATTGCAAATTGTGGTCACATGACTGGGATGCTACAACTGGTTACAAATGCAAGCTGGTTGCCAAGCACCCAAAATATGGTCATGTGACCATGGGATTTGCAACGTTTTAAGATAGACGGACACACTTTCTGAAGCACAGTAACTTTGAACAGTCATTAAACAATTGGTCATAAATCAAAGACTACCTGTAATGATTCGAAGAAGATCAAACAAAAATTGAAGGACTATATTGAAATTCTGAACAGTATGAATGTTAATATCCAAGATACCTTAGAAGATTTCACCTATTTACATGAATGTCAAATACTAGAAAATCAAGTTAGATCAACACACCAGTAACTATCAAGTCAGAAGGCTACAAGAATTGATGAAATAGCAAGCAACAGAAGGAGGATCGGTAGAGGTTCTAATCAACCATGCCATCAAAAAATCTGTAGAGCAGCACAGTGACCAACAGATTGAAAGAAATCATTCTAAATACCAATACTAAACAAAGGCAATTTAACACTAATTGTGACAATCTAAGGTTGCTTTGTATATTCAGTACAAATTAGAGAAGTGGAATTGGAAAGTGAGAGAGAGTATGAGAATATGTTGAAAATAGCTGCAACACATGGCATATCCTACTTCATGTACAGAGTAGAGTTATACAAGAATTCATATGGATTTTAGAAGGGAGTAAGGAATGTAGACAACTTCAAAAGTTGAACTATAGTTCCCACGAGCCTCAACCAGAATAGGCAGTTACAAGGAATAGTCAGAGAAGCAATGAACAGGAAGTTCCATTTCTCCGCTGCTATTTTACAGCAATAGCCATACTTCATTCCAGTGATCCCCTGAACATCCACCCATCCTGCAATACAGAAATTTACCTTAGAAAATTGTAAGGATTTTTACTTCTAACTGAATATTTCTTTCCATCTCAGAAATATTTACTATACTATACATGCATTTTGCAAGTTTCATTGGAAAATCAAGGAGGAGGAAAAACTAGTCAGGAATGGAGAAAAAGGGGTATCACAGCATTATTCCTTGCATGGGTTTCAGATGTTCTGCCTTAAGCTACCTCAGGGTTTTGGTCTTTCTTTAGTTCTGAAGTCATATACCAACATAATGTAAATCTCTTAGCATAACTAATCATGCTTTCAAATACCTCTATAACAAGTCAATCATCAGTCTGTAATCTTGCTTTGGACATTTGGGGGAGCTCATTTCAGGTAGGTAATGAAACCAGCATGTTCTACTGAGAGAATCCAGTTATTTTAAAACTTCATGCTACCCTCTTGAGTTCCCCAACATTTTCTTTCATAAAACTACAAATATATTAATGACTGTAGTTACGCTTATATACAAAAAGAAAGTTGCTAAAAAGTTCTTTAAATATAGAAATCAGAACAACAGTTGGAATGAAAGGCTTACCAAAGCAAACCCTGATTAGCAGGCCAAGCTACAAAATCTAGTGACACCATTCCACTTGTGTCAGTTTCCTATGCAAGCTGTATTTTAGTAATTTAATTTTGAGAACCTTAAGGCATGCACAACTTTTGATAGTCAAAATTCAATTGGAACACTTGCCATATTTACAATTGATTTCACTGGAAAAATTAAATATTAGGAAATTCTGTTATCACAAAAAATTCACTAAAAAAGAAAAAAACCCACAAAATATTTTCTAAATATTAAGGGAAAAAAGCATATGTTCATTTGTACAAGATCATAGAGCTATTGCCTTCATAAATTGAGCCAAATGAGCATCAGAGTGATGCCTACTAAACAAAGGGTTGGGATCTGGAATGAGTGTAAGTTCTGGTAGTTATTGGAGATGCAGAGGTCAAAAAGATTGCCTTCGAATTTGATTTTTCTAGATTCCTTTTTCAACTTTTCCCAGACAGTCACCATCTCCTTCTGGCACACCCAAAGAGTAGCCATCACACAATGATGAAATTCATTCCAATATCTGCAAAAGAAAGAATAAACAATAAATTATTTGCCACCAACAGAAGAGAATATTTGTAGTTTGGGATTGAATTGTGGGGTCCTTGGTGCTCTCTGAGATCCCATGAAGTGCAGAGAACACTAAGGACTCCGCAGTTCTTTGCGACAAAAGTCACAGATGGACATGGGCCATCTATGAAGAACATAACCTGTCTATCCATCTGCCCATTCACCATCCATCATAATATATGGTTAATTGGTCCATGCAGTTGTGATCTACTTTAGTTCTTTTTTTTTTTATTAAATGATCTGCTTTAATTCCATCCATTGTGGAAAGCCAATTCTGGGAAGCAAAGAAACCTATTCTCACATAATGACTATAATTAAGTACAGTAATTCTGTACTTCCTCTGTACAGAATCTTTTCCAGTACACAGGAGGATATTGTTCCAAGTATGCAGCAGGATCTCTACAATAATCCTAATGGAGTATTTAATGCGATGCAGCTGAAAAGTGAAATATTAGTGCCTGCCATACAAGACCATACACTCCGGAAAGATTTATCTAGTCAAGAATGGGAAATTTTCTGATGGGTGGGGGCATTACAGGGAAGTCAAAACAGGTAACTAAATAAAGAGAATCCCATAGGTTGATGAAATTGCTATTTTCTGAGGGTTTTTCATTTTTTTAGGTTCAGCGTTTTTCCATACCTGTTCAACTAAAGCCTATTTTAGGGCCTCAGCAACACTTTTTGTAAGCTTCCTGCCTGAAAACTGCAAGACATATTTCCACTTATTTTTAACAGTTGTAGTCAGACAGGATTATAGGGGCAGCAATGAAGGGTTTCAGAGGTAACCCTTCATCTAGGTGTTTTTTAACTTTGGGTGAGTAGATTTAAACTCCCAATCCATCCATCTTAAGGTTGCCAAGTTTAAAAAACTCTGATCTATGTGGATGCAGACCTTCAAAGCCTATTTTTTTTCTCCCCTTGTTTATTTACCAAGATTAGAACTCATGGTCTCCTGGTTTCTAGCCTGGGGCCTTAACCACTACACCAAACTGATGATATATTTACAATTTTATATTGTGCTTTCATATATTGTGCTTTTATAGTGTGCTAAAGCAGCCTTAGTGAAACTGGTATTTTCCAGAAGTATTATGTTAAAACTTGCACACTGAGAGCAAGAAATAGTGTTGGTACCACTTTAAACCACGAATATGGATATTTTTAGACTTTAAGAGAAATGTTTATCTAAACAACCCATCACTATACATTCTTACTATATTCTACATCAATGTAATAGTTTTCTCCATTTATTTTTATTTTATACATTGAAATCCATAGCTTACTAATAAACCATTATAAAATTGACAAGATAGCTTTTGCCAACTTGCATGAAAAATATTAAACCATTGAATGATTTCAGATATTAAATTATCCTTTGGAGGGAGCCTCCACCATGTGGTGGTGCCCAGGGCAATTGCTTTTCCCTTAAAAAGTCTCTGTAATCATGCTAAAGAGCCTCTAATTGACTGCCAACTGTCAAGAACTCATTAAATAGAAGAAATGTGGTAGAAGAAATCTTCTGAGACAATAATGAGAGAGATTGGTGTAAAACAAGGTAAACTCTGTTTTGATTTTCTGTGGTTGTTTCCTCCAAATCCTGCAGCAATGTAGTAGGGATGGGTAGAGTAAGGGAGAAGCAATCCAGTATGAAAGCAGTTGGATGTTATTTGGTTCCATATTAAAAAAAACAAAAAGGAAGGAGGAGTAACTAGTAAGGACTGAAGTGGCAATTTGTCAGAGGGCACCAATTCAGAATTCTCTCTTTTCATTCTTCCCCTTTCAATTGGATAATTTCAATTTCCCAATGCCTGGTTTTACAGACTTTATTTGTTTAGGAATCAAACTATGTTACATGTCCTGTCAGTTCTAGATTTTTGGGGATGTTGCACAACTTACCCTCCCCCCCAAGGCAAATAAACCAAAACATTATAGATCACTTTACAAAAAAATAATTCTAATCATATCTGTCACTTTTTCTTCTTGTAGACAGAGAAATATAGAAGCTTCCTCAGAAAAGGTGCTAGTTTTAGTTGTACAAGAGTACTGTAGAAGGAAGACTAAGATTTTTGTCTTTGTCTGATTCAAGCCTTGTATCATAATAATAGGGATTTTGCTTATTTTGTGCTAAAACCCTTCAGGAACCCTAATTGTTCCTGATGCAGAGGTACTAGGAAGACTTATAGGTTCAAACAATAGAGTGCTTTTTTCATAAAGAGGAAAAAGAGTTAGAAAAATATAACACGGGAGCAGGAAAATGCCAAAAAGTCTCCCTACCAACCCAGCAAATGTGCTGTCTGCTAGGAATTTATGTGACCAATATAATAACATGGGTATGGAGGGACAAATTGTTCAGTAAAATATCCATATATTATTTAATGATTTGCTTATTTCTTTGCCTTAAACCCCATCCTCTAATGCTGGCAAATACTCAAAGTGGCTAACCAAATTTATGAAAAACAAACACAGAACATTAAAAAGTTTTAAACAAATTAAAATTATCCAGGTCATCAATTGTTCATCATTGAACAATTAAGAACCTCGCTAAAGGATCAACATTTTTTCTAAATATTAAGAGGTTGGGGCAAATATAACTCCTGAGCAACAGCATCCTATCCACTGGGAGTAACACAAGAGCAGGACAGGTCTATTTTTATTTTAACAACTCTAGTACTGTAATAGAATCTTGCAGGACTGAATGTACTTCCCCCTCCCTCACTTTATCTTTGTGTGAGGAGGGGCTTGTCTGAGACATTTTTCTCAAGTTAGCGGCTCTTCCTCCTGCCCTTCTCTATTCCCAATACACAATCTGAAGTAAGTGTATCTAGCTTTCAACATCCCACTTTAGCTGCAGTGGTGGACTCATAAGCATCTTCATTGCCATTGTCTTGTATAAATGACCTTGTATAAATCTCTCCCTGTTGTCCTTAACTCCACCTTCCCTATTGAAAAAAGTACTGGGGATAATAATATTGAATGATGTGGCAGGATTGTTGGGAGAAATAAAATAATGCATTGAAAGTGCTTGTAATATTTGAAAGCACTGTGCAATCTTAACTTCTGTTCCTCTTGGTCACAGAGTCTGCTTCTTTTGCATTATGCTAACTTAGTTCACGTGGCAAAGCTACCAACACATGATGCTACAAGAGGTTTTGTTTCTCTGCCAGTTTGTTGCAAAGCCTAACACTGAGTAGGGCTGAGAGGGCGTGACTGGCCCCTGGTCACTCAGCTGGCTTCCATGTCTAAGAAAGGACACGAATCTCTCCAGTCCTAATCCAACATCTTAACCATTACATCAGACTGGCTCTCTTGAAAGTACTATAAGGATAGTCCTCAACTTACAACAGTTCATTTAGTGACCATTTGAAGTTAAAATGGCTTTTTAAAAAGTGACTTATGGTCATTTTTCACACTTTTAATATTTGCAGCATCCCTATGGTCACGTGATCAGAATTGGGATGCTTGGCAACTGATTCATATTTATGAGGCTTGCAGTGTCTTGGGGTCATAGTGATTACCTTTGGCAACCTTCTGACAAGCAAAGTCAATGGGAAACTCAGATTCACTTAACAACCTTGTTACTAATTTAACAACTGCAGTGATTCCCTTAACAACCGTGGCAAGAAAAGTCATAAAATGGGGCAAAATTCACTTAACAAATGTCTCACTTAGCAACAGAAATGTTGGGTTCAAGTTGAGGACAACCTATACAGTAATCTGTACCATCATCACCACCAGTATCGACTAGTAGGATTCTTTACATCAGATTCCCTTCTTCTGTCCTGCTTATTTTTCCTTTATTAATCCCTTCATTTTATTACATGAAAAATGTCTTTGCCTCTTCTATCTGGTCTTTTTGTCAGCTTCTAATCTAATTTATTGTGGCTTTTGCATTCCCCATTTCAATAGTTCTTCTCACACAGTTTTGGCAGGATGATGCTTCTCCAGAACTTCTGCCTCGTTCCTTGATTGTTTTGTACACTTCCTGGTTTGTCTATAGGTTTGCTCAGTCCAGCGTTTCACCCTTGGAACCTTCAATGATCTGCATCTATCTCTACAATTCCTTTCTTCCTTCCCATTCCCTTATCTGCTTACAATCAGTTCTCTACTCAGACTTGCTGCGAGCTAAATTTCAAACATCTTGATGCTTTTGCTATTTTACTGCCTTCTTCTTGCACTTGATTAGATTAAAGATAAACAAACAGCTGTGTCTGTATTCTCCTCATTCCTCTGGCTGTGAAGCTGCCCAAGCCTGGCAAATAACAGTGGGCATAACAAAAGACTGCCGTTATGGTTAATATTGATAGTTAGAAAGTGCATAGTTTAGAGTCAAAGAGGATTGCAGACCCAGGAAATACAAGAAGCATCACAAAACAAATGATAAAGCTATATTAAGTGAAGCTTTGAAGGTTATGGTATTAAAGTGAGTGGAGAAATTATGCGAGCTAAAGGATGAATTCCATCCTAGGACTATAGCCCTAACTCTATACCATTCTCTCCTCATAGCTGTCTTAAATCAAAGAAATGGATACCGGAAAATCTAATCATGATATATCCAGGATTGAAGGGCACTGATAGGCTGAAAGCTACCACACGAGTTGGTAGCCAACCAAAACTGCTCAAGCTCAAATTGTGTTCATGGAAGCAGGTTTCTTAAAATTCTAGTATGGTACCCCATTCTTTCCTTGAAAGCAAATGCATATTTCATAAGAGGCAGCAGAACTGGCTTTGCCTTTGCTATCTACAAAATGACATTTCTAATTGTGATTAGAATCTAGTTTTGTAAGATGTCAATAATGGACAGCAAGCCCTTCTCAACAATGAAGGATTCATTCTCTTATATTGGTACTAACTTCAACTAGTCTTTTGCTTTCAATTGATGGTTGTATTTGATGAAGTGCTTATGATAGCACTTCCTATGATAAAACATAGTAGATCCAAGCCAGTTTCAAAAGAAAGTTCCCTTCCATTATTGTGGTTCCTATGGCTAAGCAGAAAGATGGAACCACTTTCTGTGGGTAACACAATTTGCTAGCCAACTGATAGACGTGAGACCAGCAACAGTACTATGAGAGTGGAAACCTTCACTTTTTCTACTAGTATTTGGAGAATATTCAATGGAAACATTCACAGAGGAGAAAAGGGAAGGGGATATCAGTCATTCTGATTTAAAAGGTAGGCAGGACAAGAAGCAATGGATGGAAGCTAATCAGTGACACAACCAATATAGAATTAAGGAAAAATTTCCTGACAGTTAGAACAATTAATCATGGAACAACTTGCCTCCAGACATTGTGGGTCCTCCAACACTGGAAGTTTTTAAGAAGAGATGGGGTAGCCATTTCTCTGAAATTGTATAGGGTTTCCTGCTTGAGCAGGGGGTTGGACTAGAAGACCTCCAAGATCCCTTCTAACTTTGTTATTCATTATTCTAAATGGACTAAAGAGACAACTTTATTCAAGATACACATCATGATAGGATATTCCTACAGTATATTTCAGAGGTTTACTGCTCACCCACAAACAACCTGCAATCCTTGCAGCAGACTCTGGTTCATTTCGTCTTCTTCAGCTTCTTCTTCATATTTAGCCATGTTTTCTCCTAATTTTAAGATACAGCCAGAGAAATCTTGATAAATATTTTCACACTGAGTTTCTGCTGTCAGTAACTTGAGCAAGTACCCTGCAAACGGAAAGGGGATTAATGTAACATTTAATAGCACACATCTTTTTCCAGGCATGTCATCTAAGGACCAAAAGCAATTTCCCTTAAATAAGAAACATAAAATATATGTGTGCAATATGCACACACACACACACACACACACACACACAATGAATGGTCATCATATACAAGAGGCAGAACCAAAATTAAGTACTAGATAGAATTCTGCTTCAAACATTGCATTAAGCCATGATGTCATTATCTTATCATTTGAAAGTTACAGTGAACAAACTATAACAAACTGTAGTCTGGCATAATAAGAGACAATTTGCTTGACAAGATCAGTGTTAAGGATTTTGACCTGGAATATATGATTTCCAAAGGAGTGACTAAACAATGAGCTGAGCCAGTATTACCTCTTGTAAACTGCCCTTTTTTTACAAGGCTATTTAAAATGTAAAATGGGGGGGGGAGATGAGCCTGATACTTTTTAAAAAAACAGCCATAAAGAATAGGACGAATCAGTACACGAACTGAAAAGTAAAACTTGCTTCATTTTGAATTCGCTGACCCTGCTTTTGGAAAGTCTCACCAACTTACCTGAATTCTTAAAGTATTCCTTGGAAAGTTTTCCTTGGAAATGAAGCAACGAATTTAAACAAGTTTGTAGTTAGAAGTTGTCCATCACTAACATTATCCTGGCTCTTCTATCATCTTATCAATTTCGGGAAGTTAGCAGAGGAACGTTTCCCCGTAATCTTCTAGCGATGCAGAGAAAGATGAATAACCTCAATTCTTGCTAGGAAACTGCCTTAATATATCTGAATTATATATATTATATATATTATATATATATATTTAAAAAGTTCCCTTTATCATTTCGCACCAACCATGCCCCCACCCCGGCGCCCGCCATCGGGACAAGATTTGGGCTTACCCAGCGTGATGAGGAGCAGCGCCGTGTCCGGTCGGAGTGCCATTGTCGCCGCTGTGGCTGCCTTGTTTAGGGGCTCCGAGTAAAGTGGGTCGCCGCCACCGGCAGCCCGCCCATTCCTCTTCCCCGCGGAGGAGACGAGGGGCTTCTCGACCTCCCGCCGAGAAAGACAAGGCGGGAATTGACCCTGGCCAAGCTCCGCCGGCGCTTCCACCCCGCGGGGAAAGGAACCGCGACCCCCCTCGGTGCGCGCTTGCTCTGCCTCTGCTCTCGCTCCGGAGGGCCGGGCTCTCTGGCGCTGGAAGCAGGGCAGACCTTGCCCAGGTGCTTTGCGGAACGGCCAGGCGAGAGGGGCACGGAGGAGGAGGAGGAGGAGGTCGCTGGTCGAGGGAGGCAGGGAGGGAAGAAGAGGGACAGGGCAGCCCAAGCCCCCTTCCGAGCAAATCGAACGGAGTCCATTCCGATCAGCTCCAGCCATGTGACCTTAGCCCCAAGTCCCGGCGCAGGTTCCGAAAAAGGTTTGGGATCTGGAGTAGTCACATCGACTACTGCGGTATCCATTAGGTCCAGCCGATCCTCAGGGGTGATGGGAATTGCAGGCAGTCCTCCACTTACGACCACAAGCGAGCCCAACATTTCTCTTGCTAGGTGAAACATCATTTAAGTGAATTTTGCCCCATTTTTCAACCATCTTTTGCCACCGTTGTTAAGCGAATTGCTGCGGTGGTTTAAATTAGTATCGTGGTCGTTCAGTGCAATCTGACTCTCCCACTGACTTTGCCTATCAGAAGCTTGCAAAAGGGGATCGATCGCGTGACCGCGAGACACTGCAACCGTCATAAATAGGGACCACTTGGCAGGCCTCTGAATTTGGATCATGTGACCAGGGGGATGTTGCAACAGTCGTTAAGTGTGAAAAACGGTCATAAGTCACTTTTTTCAGTGCTGTTGTAACTTTGAACAGTCACTAAATCAGTGGTTCTCAACCTTTTTAATGCCACGACCCCCAACCGGTCGTAAGTCGAGGACTAAACCAGTCATAAGTCGAGGACTACCCAACTGGTCGTAAGTCAAGGACTTTCCCTG
>JANHFS010006397.1:11453-27431 GCA_032467975.1 Trimeresurus albolabris | reverse complement strand
CTATCTATCTATCTATCTATCTATCTATCTATCTATCTATCTATCTATCTATCTATCTATCTATCTATCTCTATCAACTCTCTGTGGCCCAGACATATTGTCTCAACCCTAGACTGGGAAGATGAAAAACCTCTCCCTACTAACCTGCACTGCATTAATGTGATTAATTATAATCCATATACAGGTAGTTCTCAATTTACGACCACAATTGAGTCCAAAATTTCTGTTGCTAATGAGACATTTGTTAAGTGAGTTTTATTCCATTTTACTGTTTTTCTTGCCACATTGTTGTTAAGTGAATCTGGCTTCCCCACTGACTTTGCTTGTCAGAAAGTCACAAAAGGTGATCACATGACCCTGGGACACTGCAAACGTTATAAATATGAGCAAGTTGCCAAGCATCTGAATTTTGATCAGATGCTGTCATGGTCATAAGTGTGAAAAATGTTCATAAGTCACTTTTATCAGTGCCATTGTAACTTCAAATGGTCACTAAACAAACTGTTATAAGTTGAGGACTACCTGTATACATTTGGCACTTTACTATCAATATCTGGAGGTTTGATATCTGGGAACTAAAAAAAAAAAAGGAGGCAGACCACCAACTATGGATGCTCCCTTGGATTAAACTATACCAGATATTGGTAAAATGTATAGCATAGATCAGAGTTCCTCAACTTTTGAGCTTTGTGGATCAGTGGAGGGGGTGGGGAAAGGGGATGGTTCTTCATTATTGGTAGGCAGTTCCATTGGTGCAAGCAGTGGCCATACGTACCTGCTGCTTGCGCAAATGAAGCACCTGCACATGTGCTTGCTCACTGCTCGTGCAACTGGGGATATGCACACACGCTCATCCACCACTCCCACAGACCGATTCCAAATGGTTCACAGACCGGTAGTGGGCTGCGGCCCAGGAGTTGGGGACCCCTGGCATAGACAATCATGGCCAAAATGCTTTGCTTCACTAAAAATATATTTTAAACTTTCTTTTTTATTTTTTTTATGGGGAAAAAAACATTTAGGATGATGATCAAACTGTCTCAGCCTATAGTTCTTACAAGACAAAATCATGGTCACAGTTTTATTAATTTATACTTTTACCTTCAAGGATTAAGAAAAATAGCACCGAAGGAAGTGGCCCGAGTGAGTTGAGAATTCTCTACAGCTGCCTCTTGTTTGGGGGGACATTTCTATGCAAAGTAAAACAGGATTAGTGCTAGAGAAGTAGACTGTCTTCTTCTTTGGAGACCTTGGATATGCCCAAACTCATCTTGTTCTATTCAACGTATCCTTCAGTGAGTACAAGCTGATGTGGGTTTCTTATCCTATCTTTTATCCTCTCAGCAATTTCTTAAGATAATTTAGGCTTAAAGAAATGTGATCCAGTATGGCTATGGGAATATCTGAAGCTGGATTTCTCCATGTCCACCCTTACATGGCATAGGGGAAAAGCATGTTTGGGGAGTAGTGCTAGAATAAGTAGAAAATCTACAATAAGCACACTCTGCTGAACCTGCACCAAAGAAGAATAACAAGCAGCATAAACACACCTTGTATCTGCAAGAAGACTTCTAATGAAAATAAAAGCCTGCAGCTCCCCTTGAAATATCAAAGCCCATCAATGCTGAATGTCCAAGCAAAACAAAATGGATTCATTTATCAAACCAGTTGGCTGGAGTTATTAAATTCTGAAAGGCATAACAGGGTTGTAATTTTATTATTGAAATGCCATCACTCCTTTATGCTCTGCGTGCAGTTAACTAAAAATGATATTTTTTTATGCTCATAAACTTGATGAACTTTGGAATGAACAAATTACATCTTCAAAGCTGATTCAATACCCAGAGCTATCCATTTCATATGTGAAGTCCTTCAGAATCCATTTTTAAAGAGTGCTTTGGAGTGTTTTCTGATGTTCCACTTGGACCAGACCCAAAAAATATGCTGTACGTTTAGACATTTAAATTTGCACCATTATCATTTCTGCTTTTGAAAGATTTCTGGTCCTAGTTTGAAGAAGTGACAGGATATTCTTATTTCTAATGGATTAAAGCTAGAAAGAAAAATGCAGCTTTTTCTCCTCCTCTCCTTTGTAGTTTATTACTAGGATAATACCATCTCTTTTTCTCTTGAATGCTATTCTCAGGAGAACTCTGATATAATAATTAAAAGGCTTATTAAAAAGATAAATAACATTACACTTATAATACTTGGTATGGAAAGGGAGAAGTTGTTTATCTGCAATAAGCATGATTCTTTTTAACTAGTTTATATATCACAGTATATGGCTCAGTTATTAACAGCCATCTAATTACTATAAAATTAGGAGGTTTTCTTCACCTGGGCCTGATATTTGATCAGAGCATATAAAGAATCCCCTGGAACATATTTGAATGACCAGCTTGAATTCAGTTGCATGGCTTGATGTTTGGATCTGGGTCTTCAGTGATTTGGTAATCCAATTATGATTATGATCTGCTTGAGAATCCATTCTCAGTTGCTTCTGAACTGTTTTGCACAAACCTTTGACTCATCCCCTGCCCTATCCTGCTGCTATTCTGTGGTCCAATTTTTCTGACTGCAACTTAGCTTGAGTTAATTTTGACAGTCAAGCCAAGGATATTGTGACAGCAGGAATTACTACAGCTAGAATAGGTTACTCCACTTTGCTCCAGCGAGAGCTTTCTCTTTTTCAGTTACTGTAGGACTGCTTAGGTAGTATCATGTTGATCAAAAGAGCATCTTATGCTACAGATTGGACAATTAACCACCATCAATAAAGGCTTTTCTGTACTCTACTATAGGTAGTGCTCGCTTAATGACTCCAGTTAGTACCAGCAACTCTGTTATTAATCAATGTGGTTGTTAAGTGAGACATCATGTGACTGCAATGGACTTTACAACCTCACTTCTGCACAGTTGTTAAGCAAATCATCCAAATTTGTTAAGCAAAACATCAAGTGACCGTGTCTTGTGAGTTTACTGTGAACTTCTCTATGGATTCTGGTTGACAGAAAACGGCTGTGAAGCATGCAAATGGTGATCACATGATTGTAGGATGCTGCAACCGTTGAAGGCCCACTGGTTGCACAGTGACCAAATCTCACATGACTCTGGGCACACCGCAATGGTCATAAGTGTGACAACTGGTCATAAACTTACATTTTCAGGGCCATTGCAACTTCAGGGGTTGTTAAACAGGGAAAACATTAGGCAAGAGTACCTGTATATATATATCATTGATGGAAGCTACATCACTGATAGGTAAAGGAATGGAGAAACAGGCATACAACACATTACATCCAAGAGGTGGCATCAGGAATTGATCAATACTAAAATGTTACAAAACAAAATCAGCAAGATAAGAGTTGTAGGAGGACCAGTCAGAATGTGATAAAGCAAATTAACTCAGAACTGCCCTCCTGTATGCAGTCAGTTACCTGAGGATTAGCCATGCATTGGCTGACACACAAACACATGAGCAGCACAATAAGAAGTGGGAGTTACACACAGAGCTTGGGCCTTTCCATCCCTCACTGAAAGCTTATGCTGGTCCAGGCTATTTGAAGTAGACCGATGGGAAAGTAAAGGCATAAAATCATTGGAAAGCCTTGCCAAGATCAAAACACTCCTGAGACCTAGAGAGGAACAAGTACATAGAGTTCTGCAAAATAAGCAGCAAGTTGGCTGTGTTATCTTCTATTGTTCTTTTTTTTTTTGCAACGAGCTGAAGCTTTGTAAGGTTTACTTAACCTTTTTTCCTAGAGGAAAAGAAGATATCTGTGCAGTATGCCTAAAGCTTACTATCAACTACCCCCTTTCCTGTAATTTCTTGTTAATTGATGTCTTTTTAATTATTATTATTTTTTTGCATTTCCTGAGTTTGTGAAATATTATGAAATTTTTTTTATTGCTGTTTGTGTTTAAGGGTAGGGGAAGAAGCTGTGAAGTAAAAAAAAATCTTTAAGGCTAATTAAAAATATTTAAAAAGAAAAGTTAAATCGCCTGTAAGTCCCATAACCCAAGTTAAGCACTGCATCTCCAGAAATTGCAGTGAAATAATGGCATAACTGTTTCCTTGGTTTATTAGCTATTATTTCCTGCACAGTTATCAAACATCACACAGGCCCTTCAAAACCTGCCCTTCAAGCATATTAAAAAGCTTGCTTCATTTTAAACATTTCTGAATACATCAAAAACACAAATCTCTAAATCGTCACTGTGCAACAAAATAACTTTCTAGATTTTTTTTTAATGAGATCAAATAGCTTCTGCTTTGCTATGATTTTAGCCATAGAATTCCTCCGCCAATATAGCTGTTGGCAAATCATTTCTCTCTCTCCAACGTCCTGTCTGGTTCTAAGCTTCCGTCCTGTTCCCCACCCTCCTCCCCAGGTTCTCAGCTTGGACAAAGCATTTTACTAAAGGCCAGAAGCAATTAATTTCTGTTGACTGCAAAACTATTCCAGTTTTGAAACAGGCTCTGGCTTCATGCGATTTCTTGCCCATTTACCATAATAGCTCCTCGTGGAGGTGATTTTATAAGATCAGAATCCAGCGGGGGCAGCTAGCATGATGCATTTTTCCAAGCTGCTGAGAAATAACAAGCTACATATTTCCTCTCTTGGGAGCACAACATTTAGAAGGGATGGTTTCGTTTCAGACAGTGATTCAGAGCAGAGGAAGAGCAGTTTAGAGTCCGTCTTCTTTAGGTCCCCAGTTTTACTGCTGATTTCTGGAAAATTAGATTGGCCTGAATGAAGGCCCCCTGCAGCTTGTGATGTTTTGCACCCTGGAATTCCGAACCCATTTGTGGCTTGAACATACTGTGCCAAAGGGATACCATCAAAAGGAAGCTGCAACACTTTGATCCTTTGCTAGGGGTTCCAATTTAATCTTCAGCTGACACTCAGAGTTGGAAGCAGAAAAGACAGAGCAGGGAAGCTATTTAGGAGTCACATGTCAATTTGAACTGCTTTCTCTCTTAAGAACTGAGAACCCCTTCAACATCTCCCAAACATCACCCAAGCCCCTAGCCACGTGCTTGTTACCTCCTCTTCCCTGCCCTGCCTATGCCCAGCTGCAAAGAAAAAACAGGGTGTATATATATCACCTATTCACTGGCCCATGCTATCAAAATAACAGTAAGTCATTATTCAATCCAATTCCGAATAGAGCTGGAAGGGACCTTGGAGGTCTTCTAGTCCAACCCCCTGCTCAAGCAGAAGATCCCATACCATCCCAGTCAAATGGCTATCCTATCTCTTCTTGAAAACCTCCAGTGATGAAGCATCCACAACTTCTAGAGGCAAGCTGTTCCACTGGTTAATTGTCCCCACTGTTAGGAAGTTTCTCCTTAATTCCAGGTTGCTTCTTTCTTTGATCAGTTTCAACCATTGTTTCTTGTCTTGCCCTCTGGTGCTTTGGAAAAAAAATTGACTCCCACTTCTTTGTGGCAGCCCCTCAGATATTGGAATACTGCTATCATGTCTATCCTAGTCTTTCTTTTCTCTAGAACTAGCCATATCCAAAACCTGCAACCATTCTTCTTATGTTTTAGTCTCTAGACCTTTAATCATCTCAGTTGCTCTTCTTTGCACTTTTTCCCAAAGTCTCAACATCTCTTTTGTAACATGGTGACCAAAACTATAGGCAGGATTCCACATGTGGTCTTACTACTCATCTTCAAATCAAGTTTAATCTTGATTGACTTTATGGACACATCCATGTAGTTTTTCTGCAACAGTATGGAAGAAAGCCACTGCTTCTTCCAGGATTCTTTTTTTTTTTTAACTTCCCATTTACCAGCAGTTCTGTGTCTCCTGGGTGGTCTCCTGTCCAAGAATTAAGCAGATCTTTCCTTTTGAGATCAGCCAATAGCAGCTGGCTGATGCTACTGCCTAGCTGAACTCTTGTCAGAAGTCAAATTGATTTGATGCACACATGGCATTAAGCCACAGTTAGCTTAAGCATGGTTTCCTGAATAAAACATAATTGGCTTGATGTATACAGCACGCTAAGCCACAAACCACAGGTTACAAATTGTAATGGTTGGATTCCTATAACACATTAAGGCAAAATCAATTGCAGGGCTGGGCAACCCAGAGCCTTTCAGCTCATATGCAATTTGGCTGCTTTTTTTGTAGCCCTACCTGTCCTCTGTTGCTGAAATCAGGAAGCAAACTTGCCCGTTTTCAGTGGGGTGATTATTTTCATTTTTAATGTTAACCAAAATACCACATCACCCTCATGTCAGAAGCATTGGGGCACTTCCAGGTTGAAAGGAATTCAATACTCATAGGATTAGCAGGTAACATCATCTTTGTCCAGAGGGTGCCCAGTTGGGGGATCCTTTCACGTTCCCAACAGGAGCTGGAGCGAAGGACAGTAGCTCACCCTGCCCACATCAGCACTCAAGTCTGAAATGCTGGCTTGATAACCTCCAATCCAGCATCCTAACCACGCAAGCCACTGTGCTCCTAAAAGCATACCAAAGAGATGTATTAACACAGCAATTTTAGCAAAACAGTCTTACAATCCCAGCTGAAAAGGTTGAATAATTTTGTCCTGCCCTCCATAGTTACGTCAATGTGTTTCAATGCCATGATTTCTATGTTCCTGCAAGGATTGAATGCATATGTTTGTGTATGCACATAGGCTCCAACTCGAAAGAGTTGCACACATCTCCCTGTTACATGAGACAAAAACCCAGATGGTGTCAAAAAGAAGGGGGGATTAACATGTGTTGCTCCTGCAACTGAGGGCTAAACGTTATGCTAGTTTAAACGTCTATTTCATCTACCAAAAATCTGCAGTGTATTTAAAAACAGAATATTGTATTCTGCAAGGCCAGTAGTTGTAGAACAATTTTTTTTTTAGACTGTGGCAACATTCCCCAGTTAATGTTCCCTGAAGAGACTGGATGGAGAACAACAGGGTTGTGGCATTTAAAGCAAAAGAATAATAAAACCTGACTGAGTTAAAGGATAGCACATGCAGCAATCCCTTTTATACGACTTGGCAGTTGAAACTATGCTCCAACCATACTTTTTTTTTTTTAGCAACATATTTCATTTTGAATATATTGTACAAGGCTAAGTAGGGCAGAAGGTTTTTTTTAAATAAACAAGCCAGATGTAATGGCCTTTGGTCCATAGAGAAGCCTTATTAATGCCCATCTTGTTAGTGAACAAAGCAAAGCAAATTTTAGGATGTTGGAATGCAGGTTTTTTTTAAAAAAAAACTGCATATGATATTAGCCTAGTATTCTCTGATATTTTGATGCTTTTGTAATGTTCGTAATCGCTAGGAGTGGGAGTGAATCAGCTCTAAAATAGGTGGCCACCTCCGTAGGTAAAAAAAAAAAATCAGTTGGTTAGTTCTATAAATGTAAGGTTTTAAAACAAAAAATCCCTTCACTAGTTTGGGTCTAAGGAAAGTCAAAAATACAAGTGTCTAAAATTGGGGGTTCCGGATCGCAGCATGCCAGAAACCGGGCTAAGCAAAGAAGCAAAACCCCACCCTTGGGATGCAGGCAGTGTGAGAAACCACGCTGCCTCCGGTCCACAGAAAAACCTCTCTCCATAGAACCAGTCCCGGGTGCCCCAAAGATTGGGGCCCGCTAGTCTAAAACACTCCTTCCTTCCAGATGTCCTCACTTTAGTCCAAATCTTCTCATCTCTTTTATTTCTAATTCTCTTCACCTTGCTGAAGACTTCTTCTTTAGACATCTGTGGAGATTCTCAATTATCCAGGTTATGGTTATCCCAAAGGTGCTTTTTTTTCAAAAGTCAGCAGGACTTTCTTGGTGTTTTTTCTTCGAAAACATTTTGCTTCTCATCCAAGAAGCTTCTTCAGTTCAGTTCTTCTTTAGACCTTTTCATCTACTTGAAAAACATCTTGTATTCCTACCAAAATAACTTCTATTTTTTCTGCCTTTTAATCCTAACCATTTCTTATTCTGTTTGACTATATTCTTTGCTGTTATTTTTTTTTCTCCTCTGTACGCATCATGCAATCTTTTTCTGTCCTCCAAATTTTTGCAGGATTCTCTTATGTGCAGGTTTTTTTTCTTATCTACAGCCCTTTGGGTAAGAATTGCAACCAGCAAACTTCTTTGTACTTCCATTTAATATAATCACATACTTTTCATTTTGTTCTGAACAGATTTTTTTTTCAGAAGTGACATTACCTTATTCCTAAACCCTAGAGCAGCGATTCTCAACCTATGGGTCGTGACCCCATTTGGGGTCGATCAACCATTTCACGGGGGTCGCCAAGCAAGGCTGCCCGCCATTTTTTTTCCTTTTCCGGCGGGTGCCTTACCCCCCTTGAGCTGGGCCAGCTGGTGGTCGGTCTGCTCCGTCTCTGCCGCTTGCTAGCTATGCCTCGGCCGGCGTAGGAGGCGGAACCACGCATGTGTGGCACTCCAGGGCAGGGAAAGTCCTTGACTTACAACCAGTTGGGTAGTCTCGACTTACAACCGGTTTAGTCCTTGACTTACGACCGGTTTAGTCCTCGACTTATGACTGGTTGGGGGTCACAGCATTAAAAAGGTTGAGAACCACTGCCCTAGAGAGAGGGTAGCTGGCCCAAGATTACCCAGCTGGCTTTATGACTAAAGTAGAATTAGAACTGACCATGTCCCAGTTTGTAGTCTGGTGCCTTAGCCATAGAGCAGGTACCATACTCTCTTTCCTAACATCTACTTTCCATTCATTCTGTTGGGAAATCAATCTATCTCCTAATGCTTTTCATGTGCAGTGTGACTAGTACTTTTTCTTCCTATTGCCATTCTGCTTTCAGTTCTTTTCTTTTTTTCCAAATAATTTTCCCCCAAGATCTAATTTTTAATATTACCAAAAAGGTTGTGTCGCATATTCAGAATCTCTCATCCCCTCGTATCCTTAATTCTCTTAATCTGTCATCATAAACCTTGAAACCAAACATTCCTTTATATTTATATTTGTTCCTTTGCCATCTGTATATATAAATAGACTTTTGATGAAACCATAGATGCAGAATCATTTTTTTTCTGAGCAGATAGTCATTGAATAATCATCATTCTCATTTATTCTTGGATTTTCAAATGACTCAATTACCTTTTCTCCCATACCCCCTCTTCTCACTCCTACCCATCTATTACTGTCACTCAGAAGAGTATATTTTTCTCTTGACTGCATTTATTCAGAGCATGGGATGATGGCTTATCAAAACTCATGTCCAATTCTACCATTCATTGGGAGCTTAATTACAAGTAGTCTTCATTTAACAACTGCCTCATTTAGCGACTATTCAGAGTTATGATGGTGATGAAAAGGTAATTTTATAGCCAATCTTTGCACTTACGACTTTTGCAGATCTGTAAAGGAAAGCTGAAGTAAGATCGTAAGCACAGTTATACTTTCACTTAGTGACTGCTTTGCTTAATGTTGCTAAATGAGGACCACCTGAATCACTAACATGCAGGTTATACTTTCAACTATGTTCAGAAGCATAGCTACCTGGATGACACTAATTCTTGTTTCTAATATATATTTTAGCCTTCCATTATAATTAAACTTGTTCCTTTACTTCCCTGCATATATGCATCAACTTCTCCAAATCAGAGAATCTTTATTCCGGTCTTTCCACACCCTTTCCCATTCACACAGGCACACAACATACTGATTTCTATTAATTGTATTTCTTCATTCATGTTCTTTACCATTTATTTTGTTTACATTCCAAGTCACAATATTCCTTGTGCCGTAGTAGTCAAAAGTTTTCAATAAGAGAAAAGAACAGTAGACAAAACTAGCAAAATAATCATAGTTATGGCAGATGTCCATGGAGTATTTTGGGATGAGTTACTTGTTGTAAGGACAAATTACAGTTGGTTGTAAAAAGTGTGTTGGGAAACAGACTGTAAATGTGAGCTAAATGTAGTGGGAAAGAGGTGCATAATGTGAGTATTAAAATAAAAGAAAAAGATAATGTAAAGATCTGATGATGACATAATGAAGACTGAACATAAAAGAGAGTGACTAGTATGAACAAAATAAAGTGAAGTGGGAAGAAAGAAAATTGTGGCTGGATGGAGTTGATGAAACCTTGAAAAAGAGAGCGCTGAGAAGTTTACAGAAGGCAATATATGAAGTAGTAGGTAGACTTGATGGAAGCAGTAATGGTTTGCAAGAGCAGAAAGTCACGAACAGATATCAAGGTTGATGTCAATATAATTAGCTTTTACTTACAGTTCTTCTCCTTATGTCATGCCTTTGATTTGTTTAGCCCATTATTCTTACTCCTTTCCTGCACTCTGCATGATTTATCGATTTATTCAATTTCTATGGCGACCTAACTGAGCAAGTGAACAAAATTAAAATAAAATAAAACTGTTGTGATAAATTCAAAAAAGTAATATACATTGCAGCAGAGAAAAAGTATCCCGTAATCATTAAAATAACCAAGAAATGGGTCCCTGCAGACACTTGGGGCCCCAGGCCTGGGCATGGAGCAAGATCAGGGGCAGGCAACCTTGGCTCTTTTATGCCTTGTGGACTTCAACTCCCAGAATTCCTGAGCTAGCATCAGGAATTCTGGGATTGAAGTCCACGAGTCATAAAAGAGCCAAGGTTGCCTACCCCTGCACTAGGCCTCTGTCTTTCTGGGGTTATTATTGCTTATTGGTCCTTATCTACCCTGATTCTGCATCCAGGCACCGGTTCAAAACATACACAACCTTTCCTGATTCATAAATGATCAAAAAGGTAAAACTCAGTCTCATCTGCATGTCAGTGACATCCAGCTGCAAATAGTTGGACCAAACAGCTCCAGATATTCCATATGAAAGTTGAATAGCATTAGGGACTAAATAGTGCCTAATAGTACCTCATGACATATGAGTGCAGAGGCAGTTATTCCACATTTCTCTCAGATAAGTAGAAACAGACAGTGCTCCCAATCCTGAAAGAGTTCTGGAGACCACCCTGGATGATGGTTCTGAAAGTTGCTTAAAGTTCACACAGGATCATCTAGACAAGAGGTCATCGATCAGAGTGACTATGACAGATTCTGTCCTAAACCCAACCTGCACCTAACTGAAATGGGTAAAGAGGGCAAAAGTAAGCTTGTCTCATGACCCTCCCTTAGAAAGAGTATTGTAACTGGGGAATTGCTGGCAAAATCTTCTGGATCTGGGAAAGGTTTCTCCAGGAGTGAGTGAATCTCTTGCGAAGCCATCCACCCTCCTCCCTCATACAAAGATATATTCACCATCCCTTGGACCCACCTAGGGAGAATTCTCTTTCCCAGTTCTATTCAACGCAATATTAATCAGCCCATATACAGGGAAATGGTGGTTCTGTCCAGTGGTGGGATTCAAATATATGAACAACCGGCTCTCTGTGTGGATGCCATTTCCAGAAATCCGTTCTGGGCCTGGGCAACAAAAAATTAGCTACCGGTTCTGCCGAACTGGTGCGAACCAGCTGAATCACACCACTGGTTCTGTCCTAAGGTGGGTTCACATGATGTATAATTATTTCAGTTAATAGCTTGAGAGCAATCTATCACTAATACCAGAAATGACTTTTTCAATAAAGGAGAATATTTGTAGCTCAGTGTTGAAATGAGGGGTACTTGATGTTCTCTGAGCTTGGTTGTTTTCTTACATTATCCAATCTAGGTAACATCATCAGTGCTAGACAATCAAGCTCAGAGAGCACCAAGGACCCCTAATGACTTTTCCTTTCTATTGCAGACTTTTTATACTGATCGAATATTATCCTTTTGCCTCCATTATGTTTAAGACTTCTGATTTCCCATAAATGCCATGGAATGCCATGCAAGAATGATGTTGTAATACAAGTGAAGTAAATATTGGGTGCTTTGTGCCCTCTACCAATTCAAAAAAATAAAATAAAATAGAAACAGTTCATTTCAATGGACTTAAGAATGGTTACTTCTGTTTTAGATTCAGAAATATAGCTGTCATTTATTTGAGATTGATGGTGCCACATTTGCTACCTTTTCTAATCTGATTGTTATGGAGGAATGTTAAGAGATGTGAGTGCATGTACCGTGTTTCCCTGAAAATAAGACCAGGTCTTATATTAGTTTTTGCTCCAAAAAATTCATTAGGGCTTATTTTCCGGTTAGGGCTTATATTCAGGGAAATATGGTACTAAATGTATCTGTCTGGCTGACAATCTTAACTGGGGCTTATTTTTTGATTGGGGCTTATATTACAAGCATCCTGAAAAATCATGTTAGGGCTTATTTTCCAGTTGGGTCTTATTTTGGGGGAAACACGGTATGTGACGTGTGAACAGTTTGGGACCTCTCATTTTGCAGGGTGGGAACTCCATACCAACATTTTTTTTTTCAAATAAGCTGACAAAGTGAAATTCAAATGTTTCTTTGGACACCAAGAGCTGTAAACAAGCCTTTTTAGCAGAATTTAAGAAGTGAAGTCTAAAACTATACAGACTACTCATTTTCTACTTAGGTGACATCATGCATTTTTTTTCTCACTATGGAGGTTTACACACACAAAGAGGCATTTCCTGGTACCTTCTCACTCTCTCATTCTGTTTCTTCCCATTCTCTTTCATGATTTCATCATCCTTTTGAACTCAGAAAGAGCAAAGAACAAAGAAGATGAAACCATCAGAAACAAAACCTGAAAAACTGCTTTCTTTATAGCATCTGCACCCAAATTTGCTGTGTGTTTTTTTCCATGGTTTCCTTGGACAGTCTTGCCTGGGATCTGGAAGAAAGCCAAGGTGTTGGGCTCTGTTTGAAAAGTGAAATAGAATCTAGATGAAATCATTGACTCTACGCCCTGTGATCCTGACCTCTCTCCTGCTCCCAGTGTCTGTGAAAAATCTGTAATAAAAGCTCCAAGTCAGAAATGCTCTAAGCCCCGTATTTTCCAACTCTCCAAATTTTTCCTTTCCAGCAAGAAAGGAAAGTAGTTATTCTTGCTTATAAGTTTTTCCCAAATTATATAAAATTTCATTGTTGTTGTTTCTGGGTTGTTTTTTTTTGTTTGTTTGTTTTTTGCAAAATTTCCAGAGAGAATGACTGCAGTCCTCATTTTCCTCCTGGAGCTACAAGTCTATTTGGAACATGAGACAAGCCTTCTCGCTGAGATTTTGCCATTCCTTCAGCTACTTCTTTTGTTTTAGTTGGATGTAACTAATGGTCTCACTCCATGATCTCACAAGCTCACAAACTGTTGCTTTTTGTTTGTCCTGACTGCGTGGAACATAATTGAAGGCCAGTTATTCCATGTGTAACAGTAGCACAACAAAACCCTTCTAAAAATAGAGCCTGTGATTGTCCTCATCCAGCTGGCATCCTGGGAACTGGATCTTGAAATAAGTGTCACCTGTCCTTTTACAGTATTTGGCCAGGTTTTTTTTTTCCTTTTAGTTTAATAAATAAAAGGAGATATACTTCTTAAGGTTGTGCAGATTTGATTCCCCAACAGTGGCTCAGAGCTTATAAGGGCTGGAACTCATGATCAACTCTTTAAAGCAGCTGTGTCAGTCCGAAGATCACATGTGAATTACAGAGGGAAGCCGTGCAATCGTGCAGAAAGATGTAGCTACTGTAAAAAAATTCAGATGGACACTATTCACACTCTACATGCTTCAAAGCACTGCATTATTTCCATAGCACTGCACGATAATGCTTTGAATGTTGAAATGAGTAATTGAGGCATTTTTCCGGTTTTCGGTGCTTCGCTGAAGAGGCAAGAATTCTTGCCTCTCCCGCCTGCCTCGCGTAAAAGCCGTTTTGACAGCTAACATCAGCTGTCAAACGGCTTGAAGCCTTTCCCCTGGGCATAAGGGGAAAGGCGAGCTGCCCGGGGTAGAAGTCAGAGTTGCCTTGTCGTCCTGACTGGACGACTAAGGTAGAACTCCTTCGGAGCCCCGAGGATTCTCCGCGATCCAGGACGCCTCCGCTCCGGCGGAGCTAGAAGCTGCCGTTACCGCTGCAACTTGTATGGAATTGTGAGTGCTCTTTTAAGCAGCCGAACCGTCTCTGGAAGGCTGTTTTTTTTTTTTTGTGGACTTTACTCTAACTTGGATACTTTTAATCCTCTCAGTACTTGGGAAGGGAAAGTGATTTTAAAATGGCGATTGCTACAATGTTGCGAAGACTGTAAAAGCGAAAGTGATTTCCGGTATGGAGTTTTTTTCTACTTTTAAATCTTTTTTGGTTTAATTTTTTAATTTTACTTAAAAGTCTCCCTTTTTTTTGGACATTACTACTCTAGTATTATTTTTAATATGGCTTTGTTGAACTCTACGCCTTTAACTTCAAGATCTGTTCTATCTTTGAAGCCTCAGTCACTAGAAACAGCTTTAAAATCTCTTTCATGCACGCCATTTTCAACACATTCATCTTCTTTTGTTAAAGATTTGCAAAATTGGATGTCAGAAACTATCAAACAAATGACTGAGAAATTTCAAGAAACAGTTTCTGAAATACAGAATAAATATGATCAATTGCTACAAAAGCATAAAGAATTGGAACAGAAGCATGAATCATTTTCTACAAAGGTATTAACTGCCATGACAGGGGTGGCTGGATATTTGGATGATGTAGCAGAAATTGTAGAGAAAAATGAACTGGCTATAGAGGCATATGATGATAAATTTAAGCTCATGGGTGACAATTTGGAAAATCTTAAGCATGATGTTTTGCTTATCCAATTTCGTGACTTACAACATGCAATCAGGATTCGTGGCTTGGCTGAAAATTCTAAAGAAAATGTCAAACAAGTAATTACAAATGTACTTATGAATGTCTTAAACTGCGGCCCGGAAATTTATTTTGAATTGGAATCTGCTTTCAGAATTAACTCATGGATAGCTTATCAAAGAAACTTTCCGAGGGATATTATGGTTTATTTTACTACAAAACTTAGACGCAACGAAATTATGCAAATTTTTTATCAACAAAGATTCAAGATTTTAAACCAGGATGTTGTTCTTTTAAAAGAAATCCCAGCACAGATGCTTCAAGAACGTCGAAATTATGCTTTTCTCACACAGGAACTTAAAAAGAGACAAATAACTTATAAATGGGGAGTGCCGCTGGGCATCAAAATAACTTTGAATGGCAAATTTTACAAAATTAACTCAATAAAAGAAGCAAATGACTTTATGGACTTTGTGTTGCAAGCAGATTGCTCGCCTATACCCCATAATACTGATTCAACTGATTCAACTGATCAACCTGCTAATACGGATTTAACTAATCAACCTGTTAACACTGATACAACTGATCAACCTGCTTCCACTGTTACTAAAGAGGAGATGTCGGGATTTGTTGGCAAGGGACAAGGATGGAAAAAAAAATCTCGAGCTGCTAGAAAGAAGAAGCAGAAAGGAGTGTGATATTTTTTAAGCTGAGTTGGTATTTATGTGCTAATAGCTGATGTATGATATATATTAAAGTAATAATATTAAATATGATTTTAGTATTTAAATAAATATATTTCATTAATAGAGTTAGTTAGGAAGTAGTTTGGTAAATTGGAAAATTTTTGAATGTATAAGTTTAAATTGATCTTTCTTTTGCTGGTTTTTCTTTCTTTTTCTTTTTCTTTCCTTTTTTTCTAATACTTGAATTAAGATGAATGATTTTTTAAAAGTATATAGTATTTGTTTAAATAATATTGAATATAAATGTCTTTTTAAAAAAAAAAGTGTATAAATATATTGTTTAAATGGTATTGAATATGGTTGAATATGATATTGATATATTTTCTTAATTCTTGTTTCTTTGTTGACAATGTGCACAAACTTTTTTCTCTTTTTTTTTAAAAAAAAATATACCGAAGATCGCATGATTTATATATATATATATTTTTCTCTTTGCAATGAATAATTCTTCTTTTTTTATTGCTAATATGGAGAGGATGGATGGTTTTAAAATTGTTATGTTCATATTGATGGAGTTATATTGATGGAGTTATTT
>JANHFS010006394.1:300231-315129 GCA_032467975.1 Trimeresurus albolabris | reverse complement strand
AAACCCTCACTAAAATATAATTAAAACTACGCCAGGCCGCCCGCACGGAATAGATGGGCCTTCAGGGCTCGGCAAAAAATGGACACCCAGCCTATATGAAGATGTTGGATGAAGGATGAAGTGCTCACCACTTTATGAAGCACCTTGTTCCATAGTCTGATAGTATATATTTCTTTGGTCGGTTGGTTGGCTGATTTAACATATTTATATAACTACCTTTCTACCAAAGTTGTCTAGGTGATGAATAAAAACAATAACAACCCATTACTGTAAAAAAAAACTGTCATAAAAATGAAATCTTCTGTTGTGCAAATTATTAGCAGTATTGTGCCATTTCAAACTTGATAAATGTCTACTGAATCCTTCATCGGAGTGGTTGATAAAAATATTGAGATGCACAGATCCAAACCAGCCATGTAGCACTGCACTCAGTATTTCCCTACTAGCTGAAATGGTGTCATTAACAGTCTTTGGGTAGCAGCTGTTGTTTTAAATTTATGCGCCATCAGAGCTAAAGCTTTTATGAAGCATTCATAGCATACTACATGCAATATACAAATATAGTGCACCAAGAAGAAAAATCCAATAAAACATCATCCATCAATAGACAATATCAAAAATCACTCTGGTGATTTTTTCTAAAGGATGTCAAGGTCGGGGCCAGATAAATCTCTAAGGGATTATATGATAGATAGCAGAGCTCTAGGATCCCCTGAGATGATGCGATTTAGTTATTGAGTTATTGAGTCATTTGGGAATTGTATCATGTATCTTATATTTTAGTGCTGAAAAAAGAATGGCATCATGAAAAGATTGTTGAAGGTTTTGCTGAAATCCAGGTACACTATGTGTATGATGGTTCATTAAAGTAATAATGGTATCAAAGGAGGAGATAAGGTTAGTCTGCCAATATTTCTTTGTGATAAGCCCATGCTGGTTACTAATTGTGGTATGAATATCCAACAGCTCAAAACAAGCTGTTTGGTCATCTGCTTAAGGACTTTGTCTGCTATAAATTTAAAACTGACAGATTTATGACTTCATTCTCCTTCTTTTTGAAGATGTGATGACAATTGCTCTCTGTCTTCTGTGACCTCAGAGTTTTTAAACATGATTGAGAGTGGTGAAATCCCCATCCCCACCAGTTCCTTTAGTAACCTGGGATGTAATCAATCTGGTCCTGGAAACTTGAATTTGTTCAAATTAGTTTGTTTTTTTTCTTTTTCCTTGACTTTGCTAAGTTGCATTTCCCTGTTTTTCCTAATGACATATTGACATAGTGATGGCCAGCTAGGGTTCCTTTTAGGAAAAAAGAAAAAAAAAAAGAAACCAAATAGAAGTTAAGAAGTTCTCTCTTCTCACCAGTGCTAGTTGCTAGTTCACCATTTTCTCTTTTTAATGGACTTACACATTCTTTGACAATGATTTGTTTGTTTCTTTGTTTTATGTGCTACCCAATTCCCATCTATGGGAAATTCACACATAAAATTACTCAGAACAATAAAATAATAGTGATAAAAGCAAAAAACAAAAGATAGCACAAACCAGAGAAATCACAAAAAGTAGACCCAATAAATAGAGTGCAACATTCATAAACAAAGCTAACTCTATTTCCACAGCCATTCAGCCAACCACAGCTTCAAATATGTGCAGGCTTGCTGAGCCATCACATCCTTAAAAACTCAGTTGTCTGAAAGACCTTCCACTGACTACTTCTCACACAGAAACTTTCACCTTTTATTTCGTAAGGAAAATAGCACATGATTTTGCAACAGAACTGCATGGGATGGCATGTAGTGTTGGTGTAGACAAATCCAATTCAACATGAGGAAAGAATGTATGCCCTTGCAGTGGTCATTGCATATTGAATTTGCTATGCTTTGTAAAACACTCCTCCAACAGGCCAGTTCATAGAATGTCTCAATACAGAGGCAGTGTGAGACAAGTTCATCCTTTCCAAGCAATCCAAGTGAAGTTCAGGAATATGTGCAACCAGGCTACCAAGGGCTTCTTTCATGCAGCATGCAGGGAATGCACCACTAAAGCTAACTAAAGATGGTATAACAGGGCATAGTATAATCTGAAAATGCTATTTCCATTAAAGAAGAAAACTTTCATACTATACCAAACAAATTCTTATCTGAGCCTGTTCCCTATTCTCTAAGTAACCTCACAGATTTTGGGATTTGCTTTACTTTCCAAGATTTCAAAATATTTCTGGTACCGTAGGTAGAGTTTGTGGAGATGATAAACTCATTGGTCAGCCAGTTTGATCACATCAGTGTTGGAGAGCCCTTCCAGCATTTTCTATAAAGGGAAATGAAATTGCAACATTGCAGATTGTAACAAGTCCAGAGGTAGCAAAACTTTCTTTGAATGTGCAAGACCTTTCACAGCCTCCAAATTTGATTTGCTACATTGAAGCAAGTCACTATTTTGATTCATAAATCTGCTTTTATTGGTTGAGTTGATCAAATCTTCACAAAATTAAGTCACTATTTCATACTATCTCATGCATCTGAAGGGTGACAGTATGCTGACCGTGAATGATCAATCCACAGTCAATAAACAGCACTAGCCTCACTTGGCAAACTGCAGACACCAGGTTGAATGGGACATATTTGATATTCAGGTGATCCATACTCTTTAAAATTAAGTTAACAATGGGTTGAGTTTTTGTCTTTTAATTTTCAACCTCTGAAAATTAAAGTCTCTGCTGCCTTCCAGCCCTTTTTTCTTTATTCAGAAGGAACCTAATAATGATCCTTTGTCTGAAGCTAAGAGAGAATGTGATGTCCCTTAGCTTCCACCTGCTTGGCTTAAAAGATTTTCTCATCTGGCAATCAAAAATAAACTGTTTTCCCTTTGCCAATAAAAATGGGGTAAAGAGCAGCAGCTGGGAAAGGACAGGTAAGCCGTACTTTTAAAAAAAGTTGATAGGATACAATGTGCAATCCTGTAATTCATTTTCAGCTTAATTTCACCATAGCTAAATTGGATCTCATAGATCTCGAATGGATCTATTCTATGTATCTCTAATTTTGAATCCAAGTATTTCTAAATACATGGAAGAGGGAAGCTCTTTTGAATGGGAAAGTATAACTAATTTGATTTGACTTTGTTGTCTGTGAAGTGCTTTTAGTCAAACTTAATTAGCTAACTCTCCCACAAAAGGCAGAATCTCTTTTCACACAGAGAGCTACCTATCACACACAGGTTACACCAGCAAGCTCTTGAGCAGGTTCCCAGGGAAATGTCATTTGATAGCCATAAAAATCAACACATCCTTGAAGGATTTGTATTACTATAAAGGCTCAAAATGTGACTTGCAATTTTGGACACAACTGTTTCTGCCGAAGTGCCGGAGCATTAACCACTGTTCTTGGCATTATTGTGTCAATTATGTGTCAAGAAACCCAAAATGTCACATGAAATCCTTTTTCTTGCATTACTGCTGTGCAAATGTTATTTCAGCCATTTTGACTGGTGCCACTATCACTGACATTTTCCTTTTCAGCGCTGTGCAGCTGCCTTCTTTAACACACATTCAACCCATTCTCTGGTCAAAATATTTCACAGGAAGCGGAAAATCAATTCTGTTTTCTTGCCCAGCAGTTCAGTAAATACCAAAAGCTTGACATTCTGTCCTTGTGATGGAAGACAGAATGAAAATGACAGAACACTTCTTGGTTCATGGCACCCACTGGAACAGAAAACTACTTGTTCACCAAGCTTCAGCCTTTCATCTGAGGCCAACATTCTAGTGCTTCTAATGCTGTTTCACATTTCATATTCTATAGGGATACATAAAGATCGCACAGCCTACTTTGTAGTGGAATTCTTGATTTCCACATTAGTCCTGGAAATAGGAGAAGAGTATCATGTATTTTATAAAAATAATAAAGATGGACTAAAATAAATAAATAATAAACAGTTCACCCCAATCTGATCCAAATTTTGAGCTTCACCCTTTTATTAGTTAACATAAGGGAACTGACAACATTAAAAAAGGAGTTGGAAAGCTAGAACATTATAAAATACAAAGGATGTCATATTTCCTTCAAAACAAGAATAGGAGATAGAAACCCTTGCTAGATCTCTACTTCTTTCTCAAATCATTGAATGATCCTCTCTCTAATTGGCTTGAATCCATTACTTATCTTCCCCATGCCTGATCTCTCTGATAACTCTAATTTAAAAACATGTGCGAACACTGGCATTGCAAGATCATGGATAGTACAGTATAATCCTCAATTATTCTTTGTCCATATTCTATATCCAAGATAACCCCCCCCTGCAAAAAATATTATGAGGGAAACATTCTTCATCAAGTATTTTTTCCCTCTGAAAGTTAAAAATATGAAATAACGTTTGAAAATTATAAAAGTCATGAGATTGTTAAGTTTACAGTAAGGTTCATAACTTTCATCATTTCTATGGCACAAGGCACTGTTGAAATAGTTGATTTAATCGAATTCATACCTAAAAAATTTATCTTAAGGATTATCTTGGAAATTGGAAGCACATATTTAATTGCTTGCACAGAGTTCATATACATATGTACTAAAACACACAATGCCTGTAGATTCTAATGTATATATGTTGGACAATTCTCACTAGTATTGGCTTTCCAATACCTGTATGTGCATATCATATTTCCCATATTCTGTTTGGAGAGCCAAATAGAATAAAAGCATAATTGATGTTTTAGAAGAGTATTTTTCAACTTTAAGATGTGTGGGCTTCAACCCTTGCTGAGGAATTCTGGGAGTTGAAGTCCATATATTTTAAAGTTGCCAAGTGTGCAAAACACTTACAACCAACATTTATAGAAGGATACAATACTCATGTTTGTACAATTTTTCAGAGTTCGTAGTCTTCACTAGAGTAAAGACAAGTTCCATTCCAGAGACTAGCTTTCTTCTCTCCATTCTGTTAGACATGACATTGCCTAGGTACTTGTTAATTAGATTATAATTAAAATCTGATCTATTTAAACAAAGCTGCTAAATTGAAAAACATACCAATGCTGTGAAATTGACATTCAGTTAAATGCATAACAGTTATGATACATTTACTCTTGTTAAGATGTGACATGATTCTTCATGTTTTTGCTGCAAGATATCAATGTCTATCCCTGTAGAAACTGCTACCATGCAAGGTTATTATGAGGACAAAATTGTAAAGAAGGAAATGGTGCCTATATAGAAGAATTACTAAAAATATTATGTGATATGTTGTTAGTACCACCATCATGGGCAGCCTGTAGAGAAAATGTGAGCTTAGATATGTTATCTTTAATTACAGAGTTCATCAATTAAAATCAATAGCCTATAATTTAAGAAAACATCGAATTAAAAAGAGCTATGTGCTTTTGGTTATTACAACACTGAATAATTCTTAAATCCTCCTGAAAATAGAAGCTAGTAACCTGACCTCTGTGTCTCAGAGATTTTTTTTTTATGTGAGGAAGAATGAATATATTCAGAATTTTACTTTAAGTTTTTAAAATTTAATGTATATCTCTCTAGTCATTAAACGGCAATATTTTTCCTGTACAAGGAACAGGCTTTTTATGAAACAACAGAGGTGAGTAATAACTGACAGTACCTTCCAGCCTTCTTTGATGTTCTTTTATTTTATTATCCTGTTGTTTTTTTTGAAGGAATCAAAACTTGAGACAGAAATTCAGAAGTCTATTGATTTTTTTTTTCAAGCAAGAGTAATAGCAAAGTTAAGTACAGTAGGAATGTTGAAATTGTCATGCTCAAAGGAGAGGGTGAAATGTCTCTCTATTAAAAGCACCCTGTCAGCTGCTACACATTGAGCTAAGAATGGAAAGCTACATGTCTGCCTATTGAGAATTCAATCTCACTGAATCCAGCAGGTCTTACTCTTATGAGTGAGTATAGATGGCATTGCAGCCTTAAAAATGCATTGGCTCTGATTTTGATAAAAGAGAAATCTGAACTCATGTTTGAGAGAGGAAGAAAACCTGGCATATTAGCTCTAATCACTGCAAGTAGTCCTTGACTTAAGATCACAATTAAAACTGGAACTTCAGTTGCTAAATGAGATAGTTGTTCAGTGAGTCACACCCAATTTTATGACCTTTTTGACACAGTTGTTAAGCAAATCACCATGATTGTTAAGTAAATCACAGATTTCTTAAGCAAATCTGGCTCTCCCCATTGATTTTGCTTGTCAGAGGCTAGCTAGGAAGGTGCAAAAGGTGATAATGTAACTTTGGGACACTGCAAACATTGTAAATATATGATGGTTGCCAAATACCTGAATTATAGTCATGTGACTGGGGAACTTTGTGACATTTATAAGTGTGAGGACCAGTCGTAAGTCATTTTTTTCAGTTCTGTCATAAATACAAATGTTCATTATATAAATGGTAGTAAGCTGAGGATTACTTGTTTTCAAACTTTAAACCAATTACCCCTTTTCCTGATCTTGAATAATGTCATTATCCCCATAACATCCTCCCCCCACCACCAAGACTTTTGCTTTACACAAATGTCTCAGCAGCAGCAGTCTCAAAATGGATCCTTTCTCATAAACAAGCAATTGCAAAGTGTTCCATTACCCACAGGATATTACCCTATTGGGTAATTACTTCCATTTGAAGAACTGCTGCACTACACTATCCCTTCTTAACCTGGTGCTAATAGGATGCTGGTCAGGTGGCCTTAACCTGGTGCTAATAGGATGCTGGTCAGGTGTTGATAATGAGAATGACAGTCCAATGGAGGATATCAGACTGGAAAAAGTAGTGCAAATTCACCAATAAATCTTGTAAGAACCATTTATGAACAGCAATAAAAAGGAAGACTCAAGTAATGATGGAGAAGCTGCTGACGAGCTTACTTTGTGTGCACAAGGCTTGACAAAAATATTGTTTACCAGTACAAACTTTGCTACCTACAACATTAAAAGAAGAACAGGAACAGGCTTTAGGGTAAGTTTGTCGGATTGAGTTCATTTGTTCAAAGGCACAGAGCAGATACATGAATTTCACAGAGTCTGCTTTTACGGGAATTATGCTTCTACCTCATACATTTCTTAAAGCTTATGTGGCTGTGAACACTTTCTTGTCTGTGCATCATTTTCTTTTTGGAACTCATTTAGTGAGAAGAACTAATGGGAAGTTCACATCTTCCTTGGATGAGATGGGAGACAACCCCATGACTGTTACAATTGCATTTTAATAGGCACTTTAAAAAATAGGGTACCAGATGATATTAAAACAATGTTCTTAAAATTACTTTACCAAAAGGATTTAGAAAACCTTTCATGCAAATAATTCTTTCTTACATTCATTATTGAAAACTGAAGAAGCTGTATTTAAACTCTCAGCTGAAACATTATATCATATTTTAGAAAGTGTTTTTATTATATCTGGTTGTATTGTTAATTTAATCAACATTTACAATGGATGTAGTGTAGGCATCAAAACTCTTCAGCTTAAAAAACTGAGCAGGCTGATTACCTTTATTCTAAAACATACAGGTTATACATTTATGCCAAATCTAGATAATGTCATAACTGGCCAGGTATCATGGCTCTTAGAAACTTTTTTCCACCTTAACAATTTCCAGTGATAGAAATTGGGTGAAGTTCAAAATCTTTATCTTAAATGTATTAAGTTTAATTTGACTTCAATACACTTACCTATTATGTGAGCAACTTAATTTCTTTTAACAGTTACTAAAAACTATTGACAACTTCATGAATAGGAATCTATACATTCATCTGGTAGTAAATTATTGTCTCCAGTTCCTTATTCATTGACTATTTCTGCTGCTTATAATAGATTTTTGTATATACATTTTCATGGCCGAATATTCTGTTTTCTAACAGAAATAAAAATAGCACTATATTGGCTTTCTTGTCAACTTTTCTTGTTTGTGTAGTTGGACATAAACCAGGTTTCAGTTATATACTGACAAACATTTACAAGAGTGTCATTCTTTGATGGTGTAATATTTCAAACACCTTTGGAAGTTTCTCAGGTTTTGTAGTAACTTTATACCTAATATGTATTGTAGTGCTCATCAAAATCTTCATAAATGACCTAGATGAAGGGATTGAAGGGGTACTCATCAAATTTGCAGATGAGGTAAAGCTGCGGGAAAATTGTTAAAACTTTGGAAGATAGACTCAAGATTCAGAAGGATCTTGACAGATTTGAGCTTTGGGCCCTATCCAACAAGATGCAGTTCAGTGGTGAGGAAAGTAAGGTTCTGCACTAAGGAAGGAAAAAAACAAATGCACAGGTACAGATTAGAGCAGGGGTATCAAACTCGCAATGTCACGTGACATGTTGTGACGTATTGTGACTTTTGCCGGCAATGGGGTGGGCACAGTTTTGGCATGACGCATCCAGCCCATGAGCCGGCAATTTGACACCCCTGGATTAGAGAGTCCTGGCTCAAACGTAGTGACTGTGAGAGGGAACTAGGTGTCCTAGTGGAGCACAATTTAAGTATGAACCATTAGTGTGCTGGAGCTGCTAAAAAACCTATGTAGTCCTAGGCTGCATCAACAGAGGGATAGCATCAAGAACATAGGAAGTGATAGTACCTCTCTGTGCTGCATTGGAATAATGTAGACCATACTTCGAATACGTACTGTGTCCAGTTCTGGTCACCATGATACAACAAAGATTCTGAGGCCTAGAAAGAGTATAGAGAAGAGCAACAAAAATGATAAGGGGTTTGGAGGTGAAATTATATGATGAAATCTGTGAAGAGAACTAGGTATCAATAAAGGAGAATACTTGTAACTCTGGGTTGAAATGAGGGGTCTTTGCTGGTCTTTGAGCTTTGTTGTTTTGTTGCAAATATTTTATTACCCAAACCAGGTAATATCATCAGTGCTAGGACTGCTAGTTTGGGTAATGAAATGTCTGCAAGAGACCACCAAAGACCCCACAGAACTACTGTAGGTATGTTTAGCCTAATAAAAAGAAGGCTTAGGGGAGTCATGATAGCTGTCTTCTAATACTTGAAGGGCTGTCACAAGGAAGAGGGGGTCAATTTATTTTCCATAGCACTTGATAGAAGGACAAGAAGTAATGGGTGGAAGCTTATCAAAGGGAGACCTAACATGGACCTAAAGAGGAATTTCCTGACAGTGGGAATAATTAATCAATGATTGCCTCCCAGATTTGTGGATGCTCCGTTGGTAGAGATTTTCAAGAAAAGATTGGATAACCAGCTTCCAGTGAAGATAGCTAACTGACCAGTATTTTTAATTTACAAACAAGGTAACTGAATTCCCTAGGTTTATATCACTTTCCTGGGTTGGGAAGAGTCCCAGACTCACCTCACAAGATCTTCCCTAAAGTGGCAGTCTGCAAGGATACTCTGGAGTGTTGCTTTGAAGTAGCTGGGTGAGCCATTTAGCTAGGGTCGTGATGGTGGCTGCAATCACTTGGATATTGAGAAAGCAGCCATTTTGAAATTTATTTTTTAAATAGAGAATAAGTTGTGTCTTTCACTTCTTAAACACTTTTTTGATTATTACTCTTTACTATTATTTCTATCTACTATTTAGCATTTACTCCTATGAATACTACTATCATTACCAAACTAAAAGTGGCTCTTTTCACTCACAACCTGTTACTCCTTTTTGAAGATCAGTGCCATTTTGGGGACATTGTTATTGTAAAAAGAGGAGAGTTTCTGGAAGCAAGCTAAAATAAGAGGTACTTTTTTCTTTCTTACTTTGAGGGAGAAACATAAGGATTTTAAAAGCTGTGGTTTTATTTCATTGTTTTTATGAATTTGTCACATTTATTTATCATTATGAGTTATAATTTGTGATTTTGGATTGTTTGTTATGGGAAGCTGAAATCTTCTGATTTTAATGGGTATTGATTGCCCAAAAGATATGAACTGCAGAGGGTTTTTTTTTAAAAAAATATTTGACCACAAGAGGGAGCTACAAAACAGAAGAAGATGACGCAACATAGGAGACACTTGAGCCAGACAAAAACTGCAAAAATTATTTTAGAGAATTTTTTAAACAAAATAATTCATTTCATAGATCAACTATATTCCAAAGATGTTGCAAAAGAGGACCAAATTGGAAGAAAGATGAGTAACCCAGATATGTAACAAAGTGTAAAAATGTATCAAACCACTGAGGCTACTGCACAAATATTCAACAATGCAAAGAGCTTAACTGTAAATTTGGAATATAAATCTGATACCAATAGTGCCTCTTATGAAGATGGTAATTACAACTGAAAGAAGAAGCTTTGCAAATAAATCTACAATTCTCAGGAGAACAAGTTTGAGATCTCCACTTCAAAATTGAAATGGAAATTGACAATGTTGACATATTTATTTAAAAATCATATTGGAGAATCTATTGAGAAGAAGAAAAAAAATATACTTATTTAATAAACATTCTGAAGAAGAAAAACAATTGATTTTATGAGGACAAGCTGGAGGGAGTGACTTAAATTTAATGTTAGCTGGAGTTATAATTACTGTATGTATAATTACATATATACAGTATGTAATTAAAAGAAAGTGCCAATGCATTGTTTTGTGCATATAAAGTGGATTTGAAAATGGTTCATTTTTTCTTTTTCTTTTTATGCATAATGCTTGAGTAATTCCTAAAGTTTGTAAAATATTATTGAAAGTGAATTTGAAAGTATATATGTTAAAAGGAAATTTAAAATAGATCCATTAGAATTAATTGACTTTAATTACAAAGATGAAATTTTAAAATAAATGTTTAGAATCTTAAAATGAATGTAAAAGGTTTTCCCTTTAAAGTTAGTGATTTTTCTTAAAATATTTATCAAACCACTAAAATATATTTTAAATATATTTTAAACTAATGATGTTAGTTTAAAAAGATTAATAAGTGTAAATAGAAATATATATTACTTTCCACAACAGGAGAAAATATGATTAAAATGGTGAGGTAAATGTTTTAAACAAAGATATTTTTTTTGGTCCTGTTTCTATTTATTATTTATTTAGAATACGGCATACAATGTCAGGGAAATCTACAGCATAGATTGCTAGTTCATTTCGTTTGACACCTGCTGCCTACCCTTGGTGCACCGTGGGGGGCAAACTAGCTTTACAATAATTAACTCATGACAGTTAATAATAATTGCTGGCTCTTTTAGGCTCTTCCGCCAGTCTTGCCTTTGTTTGTATCGCAATGCTTCATGTCAGGCCAGGTCCAGTGCCAGCTTCCACTCTGCACACATATGAAAATAGCTAAGGTTTCTCCCTCCTCCCTAAAGTGGTACCCATTTATCTACTTGTAATATTGCATGCTTTTGAAATGTTGGGTGGGATTGAGAGACGAGATCTTGTCTCATGGAACCAGACTGTTCTGGCCAGCAATTCCAGTGTCATTAACCCTCTGTGCCACTGCATCTTGTTTCTATTGGGATATTACTTTCTAGTTTTTAGGTTGAAATAGAGAAAAATGTACTTCGAAATTTAGGTTGAATGTTTAATAACTGTATAGTTGTAGAACATTGTGTAATAGTAATAGGTAATGAAAAAAATGGGATTAATTTATCTGTTTATTTATTTATGCTACTGTGGGAAGTCAGAGCCCCAGAGAAGGAAATATTAAAAAGGCAGAAAAATAGTTTTTCTCAAAAAGGATTTTTAAAACCAAAAACCAAATCTGGCATCATCTCTTTGCCCCAAACAGGAACCAGCCTTATACAAATGCAGATGTAAAACCATCAGGAAAGTTGGAGCCAGGAACTCAAGAAGACAAAGAACCTCTTAAGAGTCATTAGCCCCATCCCCAGGGAAGCAGATGACTTTTGGAATATAATAGGACTAACCATTACCATCAAGTAATACCAGAGAGGCACACCTGGGCTCAGGTCAGAATACGTGACACAGGAAATAGCCTCAAAGTTCATGCCACAGGAACAGGAAAACTTCCAAACAAAAAGCTAGAGAGGGTATAAAAAGCTACTGCCCATGTGCTCAGTCTCTTCCTCTTCTTCTCTCCTCTGCTCTTTCCTGAAGAACCATCTTTCTGCTTCTGCAATAAACTGTAACCATCTTCCCAAAACAGTTGCCATGTTGCTTATTTAATAATACTAATACTAATACTAATACTAATACTAATAATAATAATAATGATAATGATAATATTCCCGGCTTGGATGAACCAGGATGAAGACTTTACTTCTGACACAGGTCCTTGTTCTCTTGAAGCAAGGGCACCGACTTAATTTTAAAAGACTTCTGGATCCAATTAATTCAGATCTCTAATAGAATTCTTCCTTTTTCTTGCTAAGGAGATGGAGAGGAGAGAGACAAAAAGAGAAAAGATAACAAGGAAGAGAAAAAGAAGGGGGGGAGCCCCAACTCAGACAGAATGCAGCTTTAAAGACCTGGTACGACCAGGCAGCATTGTTTATTGTATTCTCAATTGAATGTAGACTTTTAAAATTTCTGGACCCTTATAGTCATAGCAGGATGAACAGGAGAACAAGGGCTGGCTACTCATGATAGTGAGAAGATCTGATTTTTCAAGTGCGGACGATGGTACAGCTATTACTTTATCATTCTGAACCTTAGATTAGACTGAATTCGGGAACATGGACATAGACTGTATGCCTGAAGTAAACCTTAACCAAAATCAACAAGGATTTATTTTGAAACTCATCCCTAATCCTAAGAACAAGCATGGTGCCTTCAATTGGTTATATTTTACTGTCCTTTATCAAACTTAATTCCTGTAAATGAGATACTGGTATCCTCCCATAAAGAATTGATTATTTTTTTTAATTTGGACAAAGTAGATCTCATTGAATCTCCCCCTCCCCCTTGCTTCAATGTAATTTAATTTAGGAAGCAAAGAAAACAAACATTAACATTTCTCCAGCACTAAGAAAATCCATTAATAATGCATTTCCAGAACTTTAGGTCACCTTTATAATTGCTCTTTGAATACAAATGAGCATTAGACTGAGCTGGGAAAAGACAAGATCTGTTAAGCTTCAAGGCCTGAAAATGAAAATAGGAAATTTCAGAGGAAACTATTAAAGTATATGCATTTTACATTTATTGCAGTGCAATTGCTTCCAAACATTGGTCTCATTAGTTTTGAATAGTTTCTTTCTGATTCTTTTATATATTGTACATATATAAGCACAACTGTTTTTAAAGTATTGGAATCCATTGATGTTCTGGGAGGTTTCCTTTGATGATAATTCAAATTTAATCTAGCAAACCAGATTTTAAAGAAAATCAAAACACTCATTTCATCAAGCCACTATTAATTTGTTAAGATTTATATTCTGTGCTAGAATTTCTGAGTGACATGCAAAGTTTTTCTATCAACTTTTTCAATAATGATCATATGGGATGCAGTTTCATAATTCTGATACCCTGCTAGGAAATTATGTATTTCTAAAAACAGTTTTTCACTAATATAAATTTATCAGTGCTGAATCTTCATCTTTTCTATGTAGCATTTTGCATCAATTTATTCTGAATTTTGAAAGGGTTGTACCTGACTATAATAATTGGAATTACACATTTCAATACATAAATTTATTGGGTTGCGTCTAAACTTAGAGATAGACGGAGGAGACTAAGTAGGACTCAACAAGAGGACTCAAAACAGTAATGTCCAACTAGCTTCCATATTCTAAATATGATCCAATCGATTATATATTTATAATTCTTGTAGTGCCTATATTATAAATCTCCCTCCAAAAATAATATTTGATGTATCTGCCAGAGATTTATGGGTTTGTGGTAGTTTAAAAGCAAGAAGTCAAATATGATTAAGAAGAAGAAAAAAATAGAAACCAACATAGAAAGTTGAAAGGAATATGTTAGAGATTTTGTCAAACCAGAAAGCTTTATTGCTTTCTTTGGCTCAATCTAGTGTACTTTTAAAGTATGCCTTTTCTAAAGCCAGAATACCAACTTTTTCCTATTTAGTTTCCTTTTGATACATCAGCATTGCTCCATTCCTTTTCAACTATTCCAAACAGCAGCCTAATTTTCCAGAACAGATTTTGAAGGTAGACTGGGAAAACATGTAAGAAAGGGTGTCCTGGCATCCAGTAGCTTCATTTAAAATTCAGGACAATTAACACAGTCAAAGAGGCAGAGAAACCTAACATTCATTGAAGTAATATAAATTCTAAGACGGTATGTACCTAAATGTCCTTTTTGCAGATGGTCATTCAAAAAAAAAGAAAAAAGAAAAAAAGACTGGAAACAAAATCTTTTTTGTGCCAGCTGGAATGTAGCACAAAGTCTATACTTGTTAGGTCTATACTTAAATTCACACTTTGACTTCTCTTTGCTTAAGTGCTTTTAACACAATATGGGGTGATCTAGGATCATAAAGAGTTTTTGAGACATCTAGGGGAAATGGGTAATACTGCTAAGTCATTTCTTCTGTCTGGCATTATGCTGACAGGCACTGTGTTGAGGCCTCTGTTTTTTCAATCAGTCCTGTGATGCGTAACAGGACTGTTGTGAAAACACTATGTTGGTGAGAAGAACAGAAGAGCCACAATTGTTCAACTATTTACTCTCCATGCAGTTGTGCCAGATTTATGCCCCAGGATCTCTAGAGCAGGGCTTTTCAACCAGTGGTATGGGTACCACCTGTGGTACTTTGGCACCTGGCAGGTGATATGCGACCATCCTAGAAAAGTGGTAGCTGGGGAGGGGAATGAGCTGAACCGGTGGCAGCACCGCACAAGCCTGAGATGGCTGGAGCTGCAGGGCTGTCAGGGCTCAGCAGAAGGCCAGGATCAGTGCTTCTTCAGGATTGTCAGGGTTCAGTGGAAGCGCCAGGATCAGCGCCAGGCTCCAGCTGGAGCTCAGCGCTGATCCTGGTGCTTCTGCTGAGCCCTGA
>JANHFS010006394.1:251372-263410 GCA_032467975.1 Trimeresurus albolabris | reverse complement strand
AAAACGGCTTTACGCTGAGGCAGGCGGGGAGCAGCTGATGGTCGCTGCTTCCACCGGAGCCGCTAGCACCGGAAGTCGTATTAGTTGTAGTTATAGTTGTCAAGTGTCTCCCTTCTTCAGAAATGATACAATTTTCTTGACGTAAAAAAATAAAGGTTGCCATATTATATTTTCTATTGGTTTATTGGCTCAAAGAGACCCATTAAGGCTAGCCACACCCTGCCCAGGCTAGGGGAAATCTGGATCCCCTGAGGCCTAGACACCCAATTGTTTTGAAGTATTTTTTAACAGTCATAACATATAAGACTAGCCATTCCTATCTCTCACAAATATTTTCCCTAGGGCTTTGTTTGCAAATAGCCTGCAGGATTTTGTGCATTGCAGAAGAACAGTTGCATTAGTTTAGAGCAGACTTCCTCAATGTGGTCCTCATATTTTCTAGACAATGTGATTTACTGGGAATTGTGAAGACTATATTTCAACTCATTCAGACAATGCCTGGATGGGAAAGGTTGCTTTATAGTCATGAAATAAATGATTTTAAAAAATGTACCCAGAGCAAGGGAGAATAAGAGTGGCAGAGATAAACAGCCAAATTTTAGATCGTATCACCCTAGTCTATAAGCTTTATTACTGTATTCATGCAAACTCCTCCTTTTGCAGGAGAGAGCAATGACTGCCTGTCTCCTAAGATATTAGTCATCTTGCCATCCAAGTAAAGGGCTTAATAAATTGCTTGAACAAAATAATTAAATATCTTAAATGTAATTTTTTTAAAATGACAATAGGGGCATAATTATGGCAATCAAGGTCAGGCAGGCTAAAGATGTAATCTAGAACATGAAGACAAGCTATTTGTCATCTTGGAAAGGAGCAGATTTTGGAAAGACAAAACAAGCATATCAATTTCATTGGGACCAGCATGCCAGAATTTGGAAACTGTGTGCTTGTGTCTGTGCATTTTCAGTAACCATTTGCTGAATCCATTTGCCAATTCTCCATGAGATGCATGAAACTGAATGACACAATGCTCCTGCTGAATAGGATTGAGTTGGCAAACCTTCCATGCACAGGATGAAAAGTACTTTAGCTTCTTTAATTTGCTGAGACCTTTCTTGCACCACGGACTATTACCTTGTAGTCTCTTTTAATCAAAATATCTACCTTTTCTGAAATGTGAGAAAATGCAGCTCTTTACTGAGAGAGTCATATAAGCCCAGTGCAGTAGGACTGAATAGCTTATGATAGGAAACAATACTTCAGGATGATTATAAGGTGCTGTTTCAGTTTTCAACAAGGATATGCTTCAAAGCTTCTTCATAATTGTAGCTTTCAGTGACTTCATGGCATCAGCCAGCCAATTGTTGAAGTAACATTATGGGCTCATCTTTATGCAACATTATGGGCTCATCTTTATGTGCTTCTAAATGCAAAACAATGATATATTGAGCATCCTCTACTTTTTAAAAAGGATATGACCTTATCACACTTTTTTTGTCTGAACCTCAGCCTGGCCACAGCAACTTCATATTTAGTAGTTCAAAAGTGGTATTTTTCTTCTTCCTCTGTCACAAACCTTACTGATCCGTGACTTTGATAAACAAACTAGGGGTATCCACCAGTTATTTTCCTTAATTTATCCCACATTCACTATACAAAGATAGCATCAGTTTTTGTCCACATCATTGGAACATAACAGGGCTCAGCCACTGGCAAAAAACAAACAACACAAACCAATTAGTGCAAACATACTGTTCAACCAACTCTAGGACTGAAAGAATACCCATTAATATGAACTGAAGGCCTGTCCTCAGTATGATTATTTGGGTGTTCTGATGATTGGATGACTCAGAAGATACTATAAGGAAACTGACCATATAGTGGATCTTACAAAAAGTTCTTTTAGACAAGGATCCACAAGGGTAGAGAAGGGCTGAGAAAAAAAAGGTAGAATATCTAAAAGACCACCTGATCATAGCAGAATAATTGAAAACTTGTAAGAATAGACATAATGGTCAATTTTCACAAATAAAAACTGATGTTGAGTTGAGTTATTGGGTGAGAAATTTTAGAGTTGAAGTTCACCCATCTTAGGGCTGTCAAGGTTGAGAAACACTGGTCTAAATTACAGTCCTGGTGTTCTTTGCATGTTTCCCACTGACAGCACTTAACTTGGAAGCTCAGATACATTCTGAACGTTGTTGCTTGTTGCTTTCCTCTCTATGTTCATTGTTTTCTCTATGACTTTATGACTTTTCTCCCTAGCCCTTAGTTTACAATTTCTACATTTGTGCAGTCTTGATACTTCTGTAGCTTTCAACAACCCAAGTGTGCCAGTGCCAATACATGACTTACATTCATTCATTCAGCAACTGTTTGAAATTACAATGGTACTGAAAAAATAGACTTATAATCTATTTATAAGATTATAATTATGGCCATTGGAGCATCCCTGGGGATGGCCATTGGAGCATCCCTGGGGTCAAAGATCAAAATGTGAATGTTTGTCAGCCTGCCTATACTTATGACCATGGAAGCATTTCAACTCCCAACACCCTCTTATTACTGTTCCTCCATTTATGTGCTTTTGTCTACCCTCCACTCTTGCCTTCTCAATGGCAAGCAGTCCCAGAATCATGGGGTTGCTAGGCACACTCCAGGAAACCTCAGCTACCTGAGCCCACCCCAGTAAGTGCCAGCATGGATTTGTTCACTTAACTGCCTTCTCTCCCATTTCTCCCTACCAACGTTTCACATTTTGTGTCTGGTGTTACCCCAGGTATTTCAGCTTCTCCAGTGAATGTTTCCTGCATGTGGGTTTCCAACCTGCCCTTGCACTGCTGCATCAAGCCAAAGTGCATATGAAGACCCAGGAAGTGCCAGCCAGCATTTATTTGCCCAGCTCCCTTCTCTACTATTTCTATGAATCAACCATTCATCTTTTGTACCTCCTTGCTGCCTTTGCTGCCTCCTTTTCAGAGCCATCTTCTCCAGCGAGTATTTCCTAAATAGTATTTCCTGAACCTTTGGAAAGTTGAACTGCCTTCAGAATGCTGTGCCTTCTGGAGTCTTTCAAGTATTTTTCCAACAACTTTCCAAAGGCAAAATGGTGAATAATGGACTTGCTGGTGCCAATTATGGCAGTCGAGCAATGACTGCCTATAAACTAAGAGACAGTCTCCATACTTATGCTGCAGTTGACTAAGGAAAGGAATCTTCTTGAACAGGTGGAAGCTTCCAGGTGAGCCAGAGTCTCCTTAGCTTTATCTCACTTGGAAGCAACCATTCAAAAAGATAATTTCCAGTGCAATCAATTGTGAAAAGACAATCTCACACTTAGGTCATCAGTGTGAACAGTAGCAGAGAACTGAGGCTCACTGTTGGACTGGTGATGTGATGGGACTGGTGCTCTGTGGGACTGGTGATGTGATGTTAACACATGAATAGGCTATGGACTTTCAAGATTCTGCATATTATGGAATGGATGCAATGGTATCATGGTAAAGAGCAAAAAGGCTGCCCATTTGTTAGCTAGTATGTTTTTCTGTGAAATTAATATTCTGTCCAGTTGTGTATAGAGAATGTAGATTTTTTTTCTCCCTTTAAATCAGATTTAATTCATTTTCATTTCTGCACCTGGAAAAAGAACTTTGAAACTCATAGGGGATGTAGTGTTTCCATCACATAAGAACAGAATGACTATATCCTTCCAGCTAACTAAACTTCAGTGTAGCCCAATTCCAATTTTGTTACTTACAAAACATTGCAGTTGATGCTGCTTTACAAGTGAGAATTTAGATGTATGTTTATTTTCACACCAGACATTACTGCAGTGATCACAGCCCTAGCAAAAATCTGGTAGCCATATGCTACTTGCTTTAACCATCTGTCAGTGAAGCTTATTATTAGACAAATAAACAAATGGCTAGAAATGGAACAGATCTAGTAATGGCTGCAGGACCTGATTCACTCTTTTGTCCCCTTTTTGAGAAATAAAAGAGAGAGAAAAACAAAAGGGGGAATTAAGCATACAGGTGCACAAGACATGTAATTTAGAAATCAAAGAGAATGGATAAGGAGTGCATGAGTACCTTTGGGAATTATAGATGGAACTCCTTGATGTTTTAAATTATTTTTCACACTGGATGCTTCAATGCCATACAGATTTCAGTTTTCCAGATTTCAGTTTACATCAGTCTTCCCTCTTTGAATAATTAATGGCAAGTATAACATGGATGGGAATCAGAGTATTTAATACATATAAATTGAAGATTTTTAATTCTTTTGGAAAATATGGAATACGTTCTCCTTCTACATAGGCTGGTTGGGAAGTATGGCTGCAAAACTATACCAAATCTTTCTTATTTATTTGTTCATTCATTCATTCATCCATCCATCCATTCATTCATCCATTCATTCAGTTTATATAGCTAACTAAGTGACTGGATGGCTAACAATGAATACAAACAAAATCATGCAGGAGCTGAGATGAAAAATCAATCAACAAAATTAATACAACTATGGTATGGGCTCACTGACAAACCAGGGCCCTAGCTTCAAGTCTTTATGGCAAGACTTTTATCCAGTGTATCAAGTTCCAGAGGGCGTGCCTCGCGATAGAAAAGGCTCTCTTCCTGAGTCCATCAGATGTCATTCTCTAATACTATGGAGTAGTATATAAGTCCAAGTGCTATTGCTAATAGATGGGACCATAAGTACGTCTGTCCTGTAGAGATAGTGTAGAATGTGAATCTATTGACCAAACCAGATGATGACTGTCAAGATCGCCAAATCAGGTATGCAAGTGGTGCACTGCACAAAGGTACCACGATACAATGCCAAATGATGGGAATGCTTGTATCCCAGTGTCCCATTGCAGGATGCCAGATTGGAGAAGAAGTCCATCCAATTCCTACTAGACTTGTTTGCTATAGAAGAAAAGAAAAAATGAAGGTGCCAGGAAGCCACTGCTGTCATATATTACTTGATACTCTGGAAGGAAAAACTCTTTTGCACAAAGGAGACTTACAGATCAGCAGGGCATATGTGGAGCTGTTGAAACTATGACTGTAAGTAACTAAAATGTCACTGCTTCAGGAGTCAGAGAGAGAGACAGTGAGATAGACACAGGGAGAGATAAATCTCAAAGAATTGTGGAGCAGGAAGAGATGACAAGTCCAAATCTCTTCAACATTCAGGAAAACTGGAACATCCCCAAGAATATCCTGCTAAATGTATTTATTTATTAAATTTGTTTGCCATCTTTCTTGCCACAAGGTGACTCTGGATGAATTACAATAAACAATAAAGTCATAAAAATGTATATGTTGAACAACAATAAAAATACAACTTATAATTAAAAGATAGGGATGAAGGGAGCAGGATGTGCATTGATCCATCAACCACCTCCAGTGTGATATTCCCCAGTTGGGGCACCAAATCAACTGGCAGAACCAGGTCTTCAGAATTTTATAAAAGTTCAGAGGAGAGGAGCAGATTTCATCCCAGTGGACAAGATGTTCCAAAGGACAGGAGCCACAGCAGAAAAGATGCTTCTTCTGGATCCTGCTAGCCAGAATTCCTTGACCAAAGGGGCTCGCAGCCTGCCTCCTTTGCTGGCACAGCTGGGGTGGGCCAGTCCCATTGGGTTGAGATGGTTCTTTAGGTAAACCCTTTATCACATTCTTACACAATTGTAAGACTGCAATGATTATGAGTATTTGCTAGATTAGATTAGATATTTAAGAGTACTGGGGACATAAAAAACAAATGTCAGTGTCCAACACATTCATGCCAAAGTGAAATTAATTTGACATCCATAAATTATATTTCTATTCATTTAACATTATTGTTATTCAGATCCTATGTGATCATTAAGAACCCCCATTTTCTGAGAATGTAGCAAAATACATAATCATGTCTGGTTTTCTATACTTTTATAGTTCTTAATGCTATTTTTATTTGTATGTATTTATTTTTTATTAATTAAGTGTTATACACTGCCTACAGTCACTCTCTTATAAGATGGGCAGTTATACAAAATGATAAATAAAATTAAGATGTTTCTCACCCAAGTAAGTAAATTTTGCAATTTGATGAATATTATCGCTTGACCGCACTTCTTGTAGAAACTACTGTATCTTTTTTAAATCAAGTTTTGAATGGTTTTACCATTAGTGGTATCTAGTTTTAAATCATATTTATTTTTTGTTTTGTTAGCCTGAGCAGAAACAAATAAAGCAGCCAGAGGAGAGTAGCTTTGTCCTCAGGGGATGTGCTAGAGAATAGCCCACGGCAAAATTGTCTCATCAGCTGTTCAGTTGATTCACCCCAGTTTTCAGTTTCTATAGAGAAACTCAATTCTCTCACATTAGTATTTTTTGGTAGCTATCATGCTGAAAGTCAAGGAAGAAAAATCTGTGTGTGTCTCAAATATGCTCTTTCAGGAAGCACAGCAAACCACTTCCTCTGATCCTTTGCTCTGATCCCTGGCATTACCTGCTGCTTCTTGAGTTGTCATTAAGATTTATACCCATGCTATTTTTAGGGCTTATAGATATTTATAATGACACCATAATGGAAAATAAATCCAGCTCCAAAATTTAATAAAGCCTGAAGACTTTTCAAAAGTTAGAAGCTTTTTCTACAAAATGATCTGTTAGATATGGAAATGCAGTATCTTCTTGCTGCACATTTGAGTAAATTATTCAGACCTCAAAGTCAGAAGGAATGTGGTCGCACCTTTTAAGACGATTGATTTTATTATCAGATGTGTGGAGTGGCTTAGCAGACATAGGATTTAAATACACAGGGATGAGGCAGGGTGGGTGGGAGAAAAGGAAGGGAAAGAAAGAATGGTAATATGGATGAAGGTTTCATGAGGGAGAAATTGCAAGAACCTTATCAGTCAACAATTTGAATGCATTAAAAACCCACTGTATTTCTTCAGGCCTTCTGTCAGCCCTCCCAGGTAAACCAGACAGGAAATGCAACAAGATAAACTAGTTCTACTTTATTGTAAGTCTACATTAGCAGAATCTTGCAAGTCTGAAAGCACAAACTTCCTGTCTCCACTCTGCTTGACCCATTAGAAGTTTCTTTTTGTGACTGTTAAGTGACTGCAAGCTTCTGTCTCTCTTGTCTGATTTTTTTCATAGGCAGCATCTCTTCCCCTCTTTTCACACAGTCATTCGTACATTCCATTACTTCTTCTGAGATAGTCTGAAACATATTGAGATATGTAATAACAGCTGTCTCATACTCAATTGTGCCAGCGTAGGAGGGTTTTTTTGTTCCAAAATTGCTATTTTGAGATCTATAATGGAATATCCTTGGCTTGTGTTTGCCTGTTCTCTCTAATACAAAATAAAACACAGAATAAGAGGGGTGGAAGGGATCCTGGAGATCTTTTCTGCTCAAGCAAGAGACCTTGCTGTCCAATCTCTTCTTAAAAACTTCCACTGATGGAAGCATTTACTACTTCTGAAAGTAGGATAAGCCATTTCACTGGTGAAATATTTTTACTGCCAGGAAATTTCTCCTTAATTCAGTGTTGGATCTCTCTTTGATAAGCTTCCATGTGTTTCTTCTTGTCCTGTACTCAGGTGCTTTGGAGAATAGATCGGTCTTCTCTTCTCTGTGACAGTCCTTCAAGTGTTGGAAGATTACTCTCATATCACTCCTGGTCCTTTTCTTAGACTAGACATAGCCTGTTCCTGCAACCCTTCATCATACATTTTAGCCTCCATAATCCCCAATGAAAACTCTGTTCTGGAAATACTTTCTGGAAAACTCTTCCCTGAAAATACTTATGGCATCATTAATACACTATCTAAGACAGTGTTGGTAGAGTGATCATAGTCCTCCAAGAGACCTTGATAGCTTTCAAAGGAACTGCTCCACAGATAGCTGGATGTTGATAAGGTTAGACTTTAGAGATCAGATGTCATTGTTGCTCTTGTGCCAAGTTGTTGCTCTCTGCTATATAGAGGTATCCCTACCAGAGATACTTAATGCTGAATGAATGGAGAATGATGAAGAACTTTGATTAGATTTCACCTGTATGGTTTGTCGCTGCTTGTGGGTCTTGAAAAAATCCTTGGTTTTGAAAGGACTCCAGGAGATGAAGTGACATAAATGGTGGGGAAAATAAAGATTATATCTGATGTAGATTATAAGAAGAACATTTATTAAGGATTATTTTATGGCTGCATAACAGCAAGGTTTCTCTCCTGCACCTCCAGAGTTAGAGCTAAAGCAGGACTTCTGGAAGATGCAAGTTCTGAACAGAGGAGATATGCACTTACTGCCTCTCAGACTTCTGCCTAGCAATTCAGAATCACCCGTGTTCTCTTAGGGAAGGACAGGAGAAATAAAAATGCTATACACATGCCAGATCGCTGTGGGTGTTTTTTGATGAATAAAATTGCTCCTGGCCTGGAAGCCAACTGAACATTTTCTAGCGAGTGATACAATATGTTGTATCATTATTTGGGATTCTTTTCATCTTATGGAAACCAAAGAAGTGGATAGAGTTTCAGGTTGACCACATACCACCATGTATACTATGAGCAATTGGCTTCAGATTATCAATGCATCTCTGCTGTTCAGTATAATAATGCCTGCTTTAGAAGAGATGGTAGTCCACCAAATGAGGCCATCGTTTAAACCAACTCTTTTTGTTGGTTTAACTGTATGTCAGTTGGCTGACACACCAGCACTTGGGTTTTAAATGTAGCTGTACATATTGTCAAACCAGCTTCCTAACCATGTGGGCCATCATGCTCCTATTTGTTTTCTATAATAATTTCTATAAATTATCAGATGTACAAAAATGATGTTAGCAACTCAATAGGTCTTTTTTGCCTCTTTTCTAAAATTACTTTTTGATATGTTGATTCCCTACATATTCTGACATAACTCTATGTCCTGTAATCACTGTTTAATAAGGCATAGCACCAACCACTTTTTCTAAAGATCCCGCTCACAACTAAAAGTAATTAATGTAATGATTCAGAATTTGTTTCTTGGTGGTTGGTAGGGACTGGAAAGGAAGAAGCAGCAAGAGTGGAGAAATGCTTTGCACAAATGAAATCATGACATGGCTAAGCCAGTGGTAATTCAGTTGGGTTTGAAAAAGACATAACAATTAACCAATGGAACAACCTAGAAGTGGTGAATGCTCCAACACTGGAAATGGTGTAGGGTTCCTGCCTGAGCAGGGGGTTGTACTTGATGACCTCCAAGGTCCCTTCCAACTTTATTTATTTATTTATTTATTATTATTATTCGTGCTGGTTTACTGTTCTGTTGGTTCAAGGATAGGTAAAGAGAACTTAGGGGCAGCACAATGGCTCACCGGTTAATATGCTGGGCTCGTCAGCTGGAAAGCCGACCGCCCACGTTCAAGAACTGAATGCTGCAACAGGATGATATCTCATAATTTGCCCCAGCTCCTGCCAACCTTCAGTGTTATTAGGGGAAGGGATCTACACTTCACTTGAGTGTCACAAGTCAAAGGGGCCAGTGTGATCACCTGGATAATGCCTGGTGGGCTGATGTTTGTTATCTGCTGTAGCACATTTTCTGTTAATAACATCAGTGTTCATGCTTAAGATTCCAGTCAGCCTTCCAGGTTCTCCTCCATCCCACCTCAATTGTTTAGCTTTGTTTCCATTATGCCAGAACAGAAAAAAAAGGAGAAAAGATAAATTCTGTGCTGTGTTGGGAGTCTGAATGTAGACCAAAGATTGAACTACCTTGGGACTATCTTAGCAACAGGAGCATGTCAAAATCAGAAAGTATTCAAAAAATGTATCAAATCCTCAAACAGTAGTTCTAGTATCAAATCTTCAAACAGTAGTTCTAGTATTTGTGCTCATCCTTGCACGCAGCAGATGTAGAAAGGAAGCGAAGGGTAGAGAAAAGGAAATTTCCTGCTGTTGAAGACAAACAGGTCTTCTAATTAGAACTCATGTGAATTCTAAAAAGCAGAAGGAGTGTCAGCTTCTCAGCTGGCTCTCACAATCTGTTCTCTTCCTTGCCAAAAGCATTTGTGTTGGAAATATGCTAATGATATATAAATAGGGTTTATTGGAAGAAAAAGTAACGTAAGATTAATGGTAGGGCACTGATATTCTCAGCCAACTGCCATTGACTCCTAGAGAAATATGTCCTCTTGCCCTAAGTGAAATTGTTTATCCCTCTGGAAATGACAGGGGTTAATGGGCCCTTGGAGGAAATTGAAATTATGCTTTGCATGCAAACAAGCAAAAAACTGACAAATGAAGAAGCAAACAATTTTGCTAATTTTGCTGATTAATAAAATTTAATTGCAAGATTAGCTCCGATCATATGATGCTAGAGGTGTTTTATTACTCTTTTATTGTCACTCATAATGGATTATGAAGCGATGGGAGGAAGGAGCCATTTCTGGAAAAGCCAGCTGACTTCAGGCCAAGAAAAACTTTTCTTGGCTTGGCTCCTGCTACTTAAGTCTTTCCATGGACCTCTAGGGAGAAATTCTGTCTGGCTAGTTCTCTGGACTAAAGCCCAACCAAGGATTTTGTTTGTTGGCACCTATAAAATGAAGACTTTGAATCTGGTACTTTTTCAATTTGCCTTTCCTTCTCCTTTTTTTCTTTTCCATCTCTTCTTCTGGTGCAGCTGCAAATAAAAATCAATTTGCACGATTTGTCTTTCAATATCCATGTATGCTGGCAGACTCAACTGCCTCTCTTAATTAAAAAGGGATCTTACATCTTACATTTATAAAATATTTACCTATTCAATACATATACAGAGAGACTTTATGCACCTTAATTTTAATTTTTAAAAATCAGTTCAACTTTGACTTCGACTTTGTGGAGAAAGGCCAAGGGAAGACATCCATTGCAATGATTTACATGGGCTTAAGGTTTTATTTTGGTTTTTATTTATTTATTTCAGAGATATATATGGCTGCTGCTGTCATATACATGACTGTGGGTGGCTAACAATTAAAACAGAATAAAAACAAAAAAAAACAATAATCAGAAACATAAATAACAGGACACAGTGTAAAATAGCGGCTGAGAATAATCAAACACCTCATGGACAATATAATAATTTAACAAATGAATTTACCCACAGGAGCCATCTTGTATGGATGACTCTGGATGGCTAACAATTAACAACAAAAAAACAATAAAAGCAACAGAAATAACATTAAGTAACACAGCAGCTGAGTGCACTCAGTTAATACAACCAAGACCAATAAACAGGGTCCCAGGCTTGATGACTAAGGTGAGATATCAGTCCTTTGTGGAGTGCTTTGGGGCAATCCTGATTTTTTTGGGTGGTGGGAAGCAGGTAGGTACCATGGTAGAAAAGGTCCTCCTCCTGAGTCCTGCTAGATGGCTTTCTGTGGTGGATGGAGCATGGCTCTGCTGCTGGATCTAGCAGAATGGGACAACACTCCTGGGGAGTATCACATCTGTACCAATTGACTCATAACTGCCTGCGGTGCTACATTTTGCACTGAAGCTTCTGAAATATACTTTTCAAGGATCGTCTCATGTACAGTGCATTGCAGTAATCCAATTCTGATAGATCCTTCTCCTTCTTTGAATGTTATTTCTCCAGAAGATGCTGGAGATTGCAGGTTGATGCTGGAGATTGCAAGTTGGGATGAGGATACAAGAACACATCCCCAGATATGAGTTTCTACTATTGATAAATAATAAAGAATTTTCTTTCTTTCAATAAAGCAATTCTTCTGAATGGAGTATCTGAATATGGCAGCAGAAAGAAAACTATTGGATGATCAAATTTTATTTGCCCTTTTTTCTGTCCGGGGTAGGGTTGGGAACATACAGAAGTCAATCAGAAAACAGAAAATGGTTAGTCTCTGTACAATTTGAAGTCCTTTTACAAGGAGCTGGATATAACTCATTATATGCCTTGCGCACAGTCACTCATGCCCTCGTTACCTCCCGCCTGGACTACTGTAATGCTCTCTACATGGGGCTCCCTTTGAGGAGCACCCGGAGGCTTCAACT
>JANHFS010006394.1:159842-175209 GCA_032467975.1 Trimeresurus albolabris | reverse complement strand
CTAATGAGAAGGAAGGACTCACTGGAGAAGGGCCTAATGCTAGGAAAGATTGAGGGCAATAGAAGAAGGGGATGATAGAAAATAAGGTGGCTGGATGGAGTCACTGAAGCTATAGGCGTGAGCTTAAATGGACTCCAGAAGATGGTAGAAGATGTCCATGGGGTCATGATGGGTCGGACATGACTTCGCAATTAACAACAACAACAAGGATTAGAGCAAGGACTGAGATGGTAGCTGAATTCAGTAGCAGGCTGAATAGAAGCCACAAATGGAGACTGAATCCCAGGGATATGGTGGTGCTTTAGATCTTTAATCCCTTTGTCTAGAAATTGGGAGGATGACCTGTTTTGGGTAAGGTTGCTTGTCTGCTCAAGAGGCTGGTGTATAGGGGTAGTCCTATAATCACTTTTATTGATGAAGGTACAAGTGGCTTTGAAGGTAAGATATGTGATTTTCTAGTCCTGATGTAATGGACTTCAATAACACAGTGGTTTCCTAGGAAGGAGAGAACTCCTTCCAAGGAGGGTAGGGTGGGTGAGAAAAGAGACAACATGGATGGATTGTAGAGAGAAGAAGAGATTTAGGATAGCCACTATCTAAAATCTCCCAGGTATATCCATAAGATTAGATTAGTATAGGTTTAGTCTGCAAAGATTTTGTCTGTATGATGTAAGCAAATAAATTTTGGCTGGGTATTGTTCTATGTCATTGTTGTGCCCCACCTGACATCCAGCTAGACCAACAATTATGATTATTCGTTCACAGGGTTCATCTATGGACTTTAACCTTAGAGCTATTATAATGCATAGTATGTGGGGCCACCAGCGAATTGCCCTGGAAGCTTCAGATAGTACAAAAACTGCTTCAAAATTGCTGAAGGTCATAACCTATTGCAACATCTCACACAGGGTGCTTATTTGCTATGGAGCTAAATTCAAATGGTAATATTTTAATATACAAAGTTTAATATTCCTTAGGATCTGGATAGATAAAGGAACACATGCTCCTATGAATTTAATAGGATGGTCTCTTTAGGATGTCATATCTCCCAAAATTTTGATATAGAATATGTAAATCTGAAAAAAAGGACTTTCTTAAACAAGCAATTCTCTAGATGAATTCTATCTGCAAAAATACAATTTTGTGTCATCTTAAAATATGTATGTTCACCAATGCTTTTGATAAAAACAATCTTCCTCTGCTTTCTGATTTGGCCTCATGTTATGGTTTACCATGGTTTAAAACTATTAATGGTTTCAGGCCCACTAATGTTTGGAAACTATTGAATAATGAATTTTTATATTTACATTGGTTTTAATTACAAGACACTGCTCTTAATTGTTCCAGTGCTTTGAGGTCTGTATTGTTTTTGTTTTTTTGTTTTTCTAATTGAAAAGCAAGTTAACATTTCCAAAAATAAAAGTCCTTGTGGGGTAACACTGCATGGTAATCTTTTTTTAATGGGATACAAAAAAAAGTCACCATATACTCTTTTAAGTTGGATGGTTTGTGTAGGTGTTGGAATTTTTCTTGAATTTCACAACAAATTGCAATAAATAAATAAGCAAATAAATAAATAGAATGGTAGCCTTGTGACAGGTGTTGTGCCAAGGACTGATAGTATCAGAAGACAAATTATTGGGAGTGCTTTGGCAGTTGCCTTATTGAAGTGTTGGTTGTCAAGTGCAATGAACTCTGCAAGAGCAAGGCTGAAACAGATGAAATGTCAGTTTCAGATCATTAATCCAAGTAATTGGGCAGTTCTGACAAGTTCATCTGATAGAAATAAGTTTATTTATAAGTTGACCCATTCAAAATATGGTTAGAACACATACAAGGAAATGTTATTTATTAATTCTTTCAAATACGTTGTACATAAATTTGTTTCCACTATTGTCAAAACAATGATGGAAATTCAGAGACATTCAGTTTCAGACTTCTGCATCTGTCAAACACCATGAAAATCATGTTAATGAAGTTCCACTATGAGCATTGATAAAATATTGGTAAAACAGTTTATATGTTGGAACTGATCTATAAAGCTTATGTTTCCAACACAGCAACTAGTCCTGAAAAGCTTCTGAGGTGGATCTTCCTCGCCTCTTTCCTTCCAAATTCTGCAGTCTTTGCGTAAAGTTATTGTTGTTGTTGCTGCTGTCCTCCTCCTCCTCCTTCCCCAAACAAACCATTGGCCCTCCTCACTGGTGAAGCTTGACACTTTATATCTGCATTGGCTAAGCGCAATACGGAATTCAAATTCCTGCCCCCCCTCCCAAATTGCTCTTTCTTCATGCTGTATGGGAAGCTGTTTTGTCTATTTTCCTCTTCTTCATGAGTAGTCTTTTTTTTCTCTCTCTCTCTTGTCTCCGTTAATTTCGCCAACTGCCTCCTACTCTAAGGAGGAGGAGGAGGAATGAAAGAGGAGGAATAAAAGAGAAAGAAAGAAAGAAAGAAAGAAAGAATATAAAGACGTGGCTTCCAATATTTTTGCAACAGTTATAAATATACTATGACCTCTCTTCCTAAAGTTACATCATTTGGCTCTTCTTTCTATTATCTATCATATCTAATCATCAAAACCAAAAGTCACAAGACTTTTTTAAATTTTTATGCAAAAAGTCTATAAGAGGTTTGTACTCTCCAATAAATGTAGATAATGTTTTTCTTCTAATCAAAGAAGTCAACATCAATTTTAGCAAAATCTGTCAACTTCATCAACCATAATGGGTGTGCCAAATCTTTCCATCTCAATGCATACAATTTCACTGCAGTAATCATATACTGCAATAATCTTCCATGGGTTTTTTCCCCTAACTGTTTATTCATTAATCCTAAAAGCAAAGATTGAATATTGATCTTTAAAATTCTCTGTATTAAAGTATATATTTGGATCCAATTATTTTTGATTTTTTACATGATCACTAAGCATGATAAAATGTCTCTTCATATTTCAACATACATTTGAAGTGTCTTTATACATTTAGATAATTTCTCTGGCACATCATTTTCTTTTTCTTTTTTCTCTAGACATTGCTTTCAAGCTAAACCTCTGGTTTCTTTCTCTCTCCCCCCCCATGTGTATAGGTATCTGAGTACATCTGTCTATGACTGAGACTTGCTCCATAATTTTTGACACCTTTCCAAAGTCTGAGTTTTGTTTCTTCCAATCACCATTTGGGACAAACTCCTGATCCAATTCTGTTTTCTTGTGAGCTATCTTCCAGCAGCTGCTTTATCTTATATCATCTTGTGATTTATTTCCCTCTCTTTCCCTTAACATCTCCAAGGGTCCCTTTTTCTCACTTCCTCTTGCCTTCCAATTATAGACTTGTGCAACCAGTTCTTAAGCACCAAGTTAAGATATTTCATGGCAAATCTCCTGCCAGTATGCATCAGATTGATTTCTTTTCCAATTCTATTGTGACCTTCTGGATTAATGTACTGTATTTATCACATCCATCCTCACCACCATTTGCAGAACTGTGGTTTGAATTGGCAGCAGTGGGGGAATGAGTTTTTTTAAATTCCTAGCTCATATAGGAGGGAAAAAAAGAGAATTTGAAATTCTCTTTGTTATTTTCTCTCTTTGTGCAAGTTTAATGATGGCTACCCTTTCCCTTCATGTATACAGATAAAAGACCCCAAAATGATGACTAAACCTAGAGGACTATGGTCAAGTTTCCTTTAGCAACAGCAACTGGCACAATATCTCTTCCCATCAGAAATTCTTGAAGAATTTATCCTAAGATAAATTAGAATGGAGAATTTCTAAAGGCCATTTACACACAGCTCTATGTGTGATTATCATCTGTCATATTCTGTGTAATTGTTTGCAGTGTCCACCCATGCTGACAGCTTGCTATATACGGTATGCTAATTTGTGCAAGCATGAAGTATTTCAAGTCATTTTCATACCAAAGCACTAGGGTGACATTCACGTAGGGATTTTGATGTTTGAATTAGCATTATGACATTTCTATCCATGTAGCAATTTGAGGATAATTACCAGTTGACCATCATGATGCATTCTGTACTGCACAATGGAGTTCTTTTGCTGCTTCTTTGTCTTGATGTGCCCTAGAGTTTGTCAGTCTATATCTATCTGATAATGGGAAGACAGAACTGCAAGCATTTATATTTTCAATGCCCTGTTGCCATGGCAATGTGCAACCTTCTCTAGTGTAATGAAAATACACACAAAAATAATCACAATTCTGTAAGAATGCAAGCCAGTTTGGCTCATTAAAAGTATTTATTTAGGTTTCAATAGCCAAATTAAATTGTTCACCATTGCTGGAGCAACAGTCCCATCTCACAGCACTGGTGGCATTTTCAAGAACAAAATATGGGTAAATTAGAGTAAATGACTTGGTTCTGTCCCATGCCAACATTAAAATTCCCAAAAGATATTGGCTTGTACAGAATGGCAGTCAAATATTTATTCTATAAAGGTTTAATGAGGTTGTATGCACACAAAATCCTTCACTGTAATAGAAACATATGAATTATTTTGAAAATTCCTAATGATTTTTTTTTCTGCATTTCTGATAGGTTGGGAAAAAAATCTGTTTCCTCCATATTCTATTCAGACACTTCTCTGTTGTTCTTTAGAGAGAAGGTTTTGAAAACTATATTCTCAAGAAGCCCGGGGACCAAGGTGTTTTATAATCAAAAGATGGTCACGTTTTTATATACAGTACTTTCTGACAGCATCATTTAATTTTTATACATTTTGCATTCTGATTATTTTTACTGAATTTGTAACAGAAGCCACCTTACTTGATGACTGTATAAATAATAATCCATGCAAAAGTGTTAACAGACTCTATGTACTAGGAAAACAGGTGTATGTGGAACAATGCAAATACACAGTTGAATTAAAAAGGACATTGGAAGAATATCTAAAGGACAGTGAAGATGATGAGTTGAAGCTAGTATATTATAAAGGCTTATATATTCATCAGCAAAACCTTCTTCCATTTTCATTCTTGGTGGAGAGACCAAATTGACCTTTAAGAAAGACCAAATTAATTGAGAAGTAGCAACAGTAGCAATTTGCAAAGAAGTTGAAGAAACAGTCGATTACCTATAGATAGTCCACTCTTTCTTCAGCTTCTTTTCAGAGGTAGCACCTGATGTCATAGTCCTTGACTTATGACCACAATTGAGCCCCAAATTTCTGTTGTTAAGTGAATTTTGCCCCCATGTTATGATCTTCCTTGTCACGGTTGTAAAGTGAATCACTGCAGTTGTTAAATTAGTAACAAGGTTGTTAAGTCAATCTGGCTTGCCATTGACTTTGCTTGTCAGAAGGTCCCAAAAAGTGATCATCTGATCCCAGGACACTGCAGCCATCATAAATACGAGTCAGTTGCCAAGTGCCTGAATTTTGATCATGTTCCATGGGGATTCTGCAATAGTCATAAGTATGAAAAAATGGTCATAAGTCAGTTTTTTTCAATGCTGTTATAACTTTGAACAGTCACTGTTGTAAGTTGAGGACTACCTATTATTAGCTGTTGCAAGAAGATCACACAGAGTACAAACAATGGCATCACAGAGTACAACAGTGGTGTATTGGAATATCTCCAAGAAATACCATTTGCCTACAAGCAAGAACTGCTGGACTAAAAAATAAGCAAATTAAAAAATGCAAAAAAAAAACCCCACATCAACTAAGGTATAGCATGGTTGCAGTTATAACTGAATACCTAGAATGCAAAAATAAACAAAGAAGAAGAAAAGTCAAACAGTGCAGCACTAAAATAACAGATAAGGCTGGAAAATAGTACATCTAACTAGGAGGCCACAAAATAGACAAAATAATAGGAAATGAGGAAACTAAGGTGCTCTGGAATTTCAGAATTCAAGCAGACAAGTATCTGCCACACAATACCCCAGATTTAAAAATTGTTGATAAAAAAGACAAAATGTCTGGGTAGTGGATTTTGTAATACTTGGAGAGTAGTAGAACAGAACTGGAGAAAATTACAAATTACAAAGACCTGTAAACAGAAATAGAAAGCTGCATTATCCTCCAAAGAGGGTTGCTGGATTATGAGCAACAGAAGAAAAAAAGTAAAATCAACAACAACAATAAAAGGAAAACTTTCGTTACATCTATCTTTTTAAATGGGAGAAATTTTCTTCTATAAATTCCCCTAGATAGTTTCTTTTCAGATTTAAATGGTTATATATACAGTTCAAATTTGGTCATATATAAAATTCTAAAATTTAGTAATAATATGAATATCTCTGCTTCTGCCCTCTTGCAATGTAGGTGTTTAATTTTTGATTTAAAGAGGTATTCCACATCATCAAATTAACCTCTTGAAATATAATTTTTTTTTTAAAAAAAATGGGTCAACAAAAAGCATGGGAGAGAAGTCAGAACAAAAACAGGCTTGGAATTATGGGACTTAACTGTAGTTTTTCTGTGAACTATCCAAAAGAAAGAGGAAGAAATGACAAGCCCTTCTAACCCATGCAAGTCATGTTTTCTGCTGTGATGGCAATCTGATTTTATCCAATCATCTATAATTTTTATTTTATTACATTAAAAAGAACCTAGTGCATATCTGTCTATGTTGCTCCTAATCGTTTTAGCTTCTATTCTTATAGCAGTGGATTCGCTAATGATATCCATCTAGCTGTCCATTATTTCAGCAAGGCATTTTAATGCTCTGTTGCATTTTAGGTTCCATCCCACTGAATAGTATTTCAGTTTATTTTACCGTAGTGACATTATCCCTCATATTTAAAGGATGGATGATTCTCTGTTTGTGCCTTCCAGTACACATTTAAATTATAGTCTATCTAGTTATCTTGACAGACCATTTTCTACCTTTAGGATGTTATTTATTTTGGATTTTTTTTGTAGATTAATTATTATGATTTCAACAAAGGCAGTCATAGTTTATTATTCAAAACTAGATTCACTGCTCATTTCATGAATTTTGAATTAAATCTATATACTTATAAACTATCTAAACTTAACTGCTAATTTCAAATCTAAGATAACGATAAAGATTTCCCTGTCCAGTTGTGACTGACTCTAGGGTCCAATACTTAACTCCATTTCTTGGCTTAAGAAGCCAACATTTTCTGAAGATATTTTCCGTAGTCATGTGACCAGCATGGCTATACATCAGAGGGTCATGGAACATTGTTACCTTCCTACCAAAATGGTACCTATTTATTGACTCACTTTTATCTACTTAGTTTTCATGCTTTCAAACTGCTAGGTGGGCAGGAGCTGGGGCAGCAATGGGAGCTCACCCCATTGCATGGTGCTCAAGTCTTGAACCCAGGCTATCAGTTTTCCACTGGTAAACTCAACATCTTTAACTGCTGAGCCATCATGCTCCTTTAATTCCAATCTAATTCATGCCAAATGACAGTGAAGTCCATGTTACTCTCAAAAGGACACATATAAATTGATGAACTTAATTTTCCATTCCCTTACATGCTAATTCCCAATCTGTTATTCAGACCAATTAGTCTTTGCTCATAACCATTATGTTCAGGTGATGGAGAATAGTGGTGTGTCACTTAACTTAATAATCAGGGTACTCAGTCTAAAAGAGGTAATTCTGTACTTTGCTACGATCATTCACAGCTTATTCTCCACCTACTACGAGTTCATGTGGCTCTACCCTTGGGCTGGGTGACGACTATTTGAAGTTCCACATTCCTGTCAGTTATCTATCAGACTTTTCTTGAATACCCCCAGGGAAGGAACCTCACCACTTTCTTTAGTAGTGTGTTCATTATGAATCAGTTCTTAACATTAGGAGTTTTATCCTGCTGTTTAGCTAAAATCTGCTTTCCTACAATTTCTACCCATTATAATGTTGTTTCTGTCCTTTGGAGCTACAGAAAATAGAGTTGCTTCATCTTCTTTGCAACTGCCTTTCAGATATCTGAAAACCACCATCAGAGCACTATGTAGTCTTCATTCTCTGGGTTTTACATAGTTATTTCTAACATTTCATCTATACTTCTCATCATTTTCCTCACTAGTCTCTGCCTTTTGTCATGTTTCCTGATGTTACTTTTAAAATGTGTTGACCCAAACTAGATGTGATATTTCAGACAGAAAATGAACAATGTAAAATATGTACTGAAACTTTTATATCTTGTGGTCTGGATACTATACTTCAGTTTATGCATCTAAAGTGTGCATTTTGAAAGGCAGTTCTATTGCACTATTAATTCATATTGATTATGATTAATCAGAGCATTCTGTAATTCAGTTTAGCATTTGGCAGGAGTGACAGGAATTATAATGTTGATGAAACTATGGCATACATGTGAATGGGAGGGTTTTTAATGTGGAATTTGTTTTCCCCCACTAAATTCTAAGTATCTACTTTAGGGTGGATTGAGATAAGATATTTCTTATCTCAAAATATCAGGAAATTCTATTGTCAGTTTTCTACAGACATTGTCAAGGAAAGCTTTCCAAACTACAAAGGTGCCTTGATATGGGATATATTGATCCTTCTTATATATACCATAGTAAGATTTTTCGTGTAGAGGTGGGGAATCATGGCCCTTTTATGAGTGGGCTTTCCCTGTGTTGTGCTGTTCTCTTTTTTTTATTAAGACTGTTTATTATGGATACGCAGGTTTGGCAGTCTGCTTGATATTTGACGAGCTGTTAATATCCCTAAGGCACGACTTATTCTTTTTGTTCAACTTTGCCAAGCTTTGGGAAGGCAAGTCTTTTTTTCTCTCCCCCCCCCTCGATCTCTACTTGTCTTCTGTTGTTCCCTCCCCTTTATCCCCCAAGAACTATAAATTGCGATCATTTAAATGTGCAGCAGTATATTTGGGCGCGCCTCTTTTGTGTTTGCGTGTGCCGTTCGCCTGATGGTACCCGAAGAAAGGGAAATGAAAATAATTCATTTCCCATGGCTTGTGACAATTCCTAGGAAACCCATAGCAGTTTTATTTAACGTTCACAATAGTAGTAGCTGCAGGCTCTCTCCCCCCCATTCCCCATAATGATTTTAAGTCGAGGAACAGCTGTTTCAACAGAAGTAAAGAGCTGGAAAATAAACATTGTAAATTACAGAGATCTGCCAGTAATTGTGCAGGTAGAAAGTTGGATCTTCTGTAAGAGTCTGAAAAATCCAGTGGGGCAGCTTGTAGATAATTTTGTTGTTGTTGTTGTTAATTGCGAAGTCATGTCCGACCCATCGCGATCCCATGGACAACGTTCCTCCAGGCCTTCCTGTCCTCTACCATCTGGAGTCCATTTAAGCTCACTCCTACTGCTTCAGTGACTCCATCCAGCTACCTCATTCTCTGTCGTCCCCTTCTTCTATTTCCCTCAATCTTTCCCAGCATTAGGCCCTTCTCCAGTGAATCCTTCCTTCTTTAAATGCAATGGAATATGATTCTAAGTAAATAATGTAAGCATATAAACATATATACATGGAAAATTCTGTGGTACTATGAGTATATTACAATTATATATGTACTACGCCTTCACTAGACTATAGGTGGATTCAGAAGCTTGACATTTTACTCTGATCCCTTAGACTTCACCAAAAGATTTTTCTATATTTAGTTTCTAGAATGGACAAACATTTGGTCTCCAAAATAAATTATCCAAACACAACTCTGGATATGGATAGCTAGACAGAGATTTCCTTAGCATATATGATAATTTTGTTTCTTTTTACTGGTTTAGAGGCCTCTAAAGCTAGAAAATTAATAGTCATGTGTAAGTGTTCCTATTCCTCTCTAGAACTATTTTACTCCTATTCATCTAGTTCAGAATCACCTAAACTACAAAGGGCACCAATAGAGCCCCTATGACTATGGGAGTCCACAGTGGCATAATAGTCAGTAATTTCTGAAGATAGAAAAATCTATCAGATTGACAGGAAGCTCTAATGAACAACAACATCAAGATAAAAAGGAAAAAGGAAAAAAAGACAACTTGCCTAATTCACAACAATGTTAACTAAGGAACCTTAGAGACTAATAAATTGCTGCTGTACCGAAAAAGGCACCGAAAAAATATGAATACAACTACATCTTATCAAGACAATAGACCTGATCCAATTTTGGCACGGTCAAGTAGGAAGGCATTTACAAAGCAGACTCAAAAAGCAAATTAAGGAGTAAATTCTTTCTTGGGTCCCACATCAGGACTCCCTGACTCAGCTCCTATTCAGATTTACCTAAAAAATGGTTAGCTTGAGGAGGTCATTTCATCTAAAGTTAAAATAATGGATCAATGATAGGATCAAATATCTATTTATAGTAACAAATAATGCTTTAGGATAGACCCTTTGTTACTAGTCAAATATAAAGTGAAGCTTTTGATTTTATAAACTATGATAGAGTTGCTTTGGGGTGATTTGATGGGGGGGATTAACAAATATCTTGTTTAATTAATTTAAAATATTTATATTTTATGCAGCCTGAAAGACTCTCAGATCTTATTATTTCCACTCAGTCACTTCTTTAATATATTATGTTACAGCTTGGGTCCCTTCAGCTATTTTGGAAGGCAGTTATATGAAAATCCATATGATGCTTGAATATCTATGTTAGATATGGTGTGGAATTTACTACCCACATACTAACATACTAACTGAACTAATGCTTTTACACAGATATTAGAATCTGTTTTATTTCCCTTATTCTGGTAAAATATTCAAGTTATTCTGATACCTTTTACATACAAACTCTTCTTTCCCATCAGAGGGACATTACCCTCCTGGAGATTGCCAAATTCTCTTAGGCTGCCAGCCAAATTCATTAATCCCCATTCCTTAACAAAAGTATAATTTTTGAACAGAAACATATGTATAGACAGAAATAATAAACAAATATTGTAAGATCTATCTTAGAATTTTAGTTTTATGTCTTAGTTTTAGATAAATAACATTCTATTTCTTAACTTTAGTGACATAGCTGATACCGTCATAATAGTGGTAATAATATGCAGTACTATTTTTATCTTGTTTTTTATATTTATTCTTTCTATTTTACTTTTAACATCTTGTTAATTGTTTGCTTTATACTGGCCATTGGCTAAAATAAACTTTGAACTTAACTAACATAGCTTTTTATTATTATGTTAGATTTTTTTGTAATCTGACTTTTTATTTTTTCTCTCTTTGTGTCCACTCAAGATGGTGATATTAATACTGTACAACCTGCCTTCTATTTTCCCCACAATATCAACTTTGTGAGCTGGGGTGGGCTAAGAGAGAGTGACTGGCCCCAGGTCAACCAACCAGCTTTCATGACTAAGAGAGGCCTAGAATTCGCAGTCTCCTGGTTTCTAGGACAGTACCTTCACCACATCAAGCTAGCTTGAGTGGAAGCTATGGGTTTGTTCTCCTATGTTGTGCCATGCATTTATGGAGCAGTGAGCCATGTGCAGATCTGTACATTGGGGAAACAAAACAACCACTCCATAAACGCATGGTACAACATAGGACAACAAATCCTTCAGGACAAGATTCGGCAGTCTATCTGCATTTAAAAGACAAAGGCCATTTTTTTGGAAGACAACAAAGTCCACATTTTGGACAGAGAGGACCACTGGTTTGAAAGCAGGGTCAAAGAGGCCCTCTATGTCAAAACTGAACAGCCCTTTCTCAGCAGAGGGGGAGGGTTATGCATCATTTATGTTCAGTCTACAACACAGTTCTTTCAACAATTCCAAGAAGGCTTCACACCCATTTGCACTACTCAGGTGACCTTCAGATAAACCTCCAGGTGGCCTCAATGACTCTCTAAAAGAATGCAAATGACCAGCTATCTGCAAGGAGTATAAATCCTTCCATTCCCCATCATCCAGTCAGAGCTGAAGAAACTTCTTGGATGAGAAACTCTTCAAAGAAAACAGGAAGTCCAGTTGCCTCATGAAAAAGATTCTTTGGGAAAGTGTAGTCAACAAATTTAGAGGATACAGAACTTGGAGAAGCACTATGAAAAAATTAAGCTTTCTACTTATTTAATGCATGTAGTTGTTAAAAGTAGATAAAGGTACAATTACAATTTAAAACTTGCCCATTTTCCAGAGTCCAAATCCTTTTTTATTCTTTTCTCTTTCAAAAAACTGTTTTGTTTTCCTCATCGACCAATAAATGGACAATAAGCTACACTGGTTTCAGCAGTATGAATATACCAATAAATGGACAATAAGCTACATTGGTTTCAATAGTATGAAGAGAGCCAGGCACAAATCCTCATTCAGTGGACAACTTCGAGCTATTATTTTTTCACAATTTTCCTTACCTATCTGAAGATAAAATCTGAGGAGGGGAAAAAGAAATATCCATATAACCAATCTGTTCCTATTCCGAAATCAAAGAGGCCTCAAACCTTGGCTCCTAGCTCCTACTCTTAGCCATTGTTTAAGTTTCCATCTGCTTTTAACTTTTTGAACAGAAACACATCAAAGTCTCCAATTGCTAATAAGCACTACAAAGTATTTAATGCAAATATGTTAAAATTAAAGATTAACATTGATCTATTTTTTGTTTCATTCATCTATACAGAAATCATGATGTAACATTAATAAGTAGTCATAAATAAGTCATTTTTCATTCTGAAGCTACAAAAGTCTACAATCCTGAAGAAACTATTTGCATCATGGTATATGACTTTACTTTCATCAATGCACATTTTTCTTGTATGTTTTTCTTAACACTATCCACAACACAGAAAAAAACATTGCATTTGAAAACTTATTTTATCCCTTATTAGAAAAGAGGCTACTTTTCAAAAACCAAGGATGGTCCACATTGCCCCTTTTAAACAGTGGCCCCCTTTGAAGCAGACAGCTCTGGTTAAATGCTTCAGCATTAAATATTTCCAGATATGCAGCTGGGGGAAAAAATAGTTTCACAAAAGGAAAAACAATTAAAGCTTTAGTGAATTTATTGAGCACTAAATTATTTGGTTAAAGCAAACAAGTCATTTTATTAATTACACAATTTATTTCCCTCTCTTCAAAATAGCTTCTTTCAAGACAGCTTACAAGCAGCAGCAAATGCTATTGAATCCAAACAAACCCAACTACCAGTAATACAGTTAAATGAATTTAAAAGAGAGGGAGAAAGAATGGTCTGGTAATAGAAAGTTTCATTTGATGTTTAAAAAATAACATTAAAGCCTTCCTTCATTGAACTACATATCTCTTTTTATATGCTACAAGCAGTCAGACTTTTTAGTAGATTTTGAAACTGAGGTCAGCAAAGCTAACCCTGTTCTAACAGAAAGAAAAATTATTATAGATGTTTAAGATCTATCTAGTAAGATGTGGCTACCAGTAAGAATGGGTAATCTTTTTTGACCTGTGGGCACATTTAAAATTTTGATAGCATATTTTAAGTGGCCCCAGAAAAATACTTGTCCTGACAGGTTTTGCTAGTCACAGAAACGCTTTTATCAGAAGACAAGGCTGTGAACATCCCTAGGACGTTGCTTACTACTATAGCTTTCCAGTCCTTTGGGTAACAAAGGCACATACTTCAATTAAGTCCCCACTATTGAATATATTGAAAATAAGGCAATATTGAAAATAAGGATGAAGTTCCAATTTCATTTTTAAAATGATATAGTTTGGGGAAATAAATTAGATAGCAAAGAAACAGTTAGAAAATAGTTAGAAAAAAATCTTTGGTATAACACTGTAATTCTCAGGAATTATTGCCTCCAAAGAGTTTACTAAATTACTGCAATATATTATTCTGAACAGACTGCTACTAGTACACCTTACCTTTAAAGACAGTCTATGCCAGAGGTTATGTAGGAACAAAGGTAAGGTTTATGAGCATTTCAAATTGTATATCTAATGTTTCAGAATGGGATATAGCTCCAGATCTCACTTTGCCAATCAGGGACATAAAGAACTTTTTCTTTTAAAAATTTTATACCTGAACACATGCACACATTAATACTACCAAAATATTTTGTTTACAAAAATACAGCAATGTAAATAATCAGCTTCATATACACTGTAGAACAGGGGTGTCAAACTCAATTTCACTGAGGGCCGCATCAGCATTGCGGTTACCCTTGGCAGCCGGGTAGGTGTGGCTAGAGTGGGTGTAGCCTACCGGGTGGGCTTGGATGGAGTGGGTGTGACCTATTGGGTGGGCGTGGCCAGCTCTACATCGTTTGCGTCAAGAGTGCCTGTGGGGGCCTGGGCAGGAGTGGGACAGATCTGAGGGTCTCTGGCAGAAGGGGGTGGGACCGGGGCAAGCGCCAAGGCATGGTCCACCAGGGCAAGTGCCAAGATGACCACCCCAAAATTGTACATTGGCTCCCGGCTGGCCCTTACTGTTTCCAGGATGGCTTCGCGGGCCACAAGAAACCACTTCGCAGGCCGCATCCGGCCCCAGGGCCTTGTGTTTGACATGTCTGCTGTAGAGTTGTAAGACAATTAATTTCAAGAATGTAATTATGCTTAACTGATTTAACTACTTTGAGAAGTAGTCAGTTAATAGCAATTTTATGACAGCTGTATCAGCTTATCCCATGTAAAATAATATACTGGCCATAAGAAAAAAATAAGGCAATCATGAAAATACTGGTTACTACCATTTTATAATTTATTACTTTTATTATCTCTTGCAATTATTTTTTTAAAAAATAAAATGTTGTATTTTAACTTTTTTCTGATTTACTGCAAATTATAACTGATATATTTTTTGTGGCATATCCTATACTAAGAAGCCAAAAACTATTAGTACAGATAATCTATATATGAAATATCACATAGACATTTGTTTGCTTTAACAAAATTTAGTAAATTCTCTTAGGTAGGTTGTTGGTCTAACTGTAATGCTATTCCAGTAGCAAAAGACTTCAGTTGTACAACAGAAGCTAAAAGCCAGAAATATTCATTCATATATAGTTATTCAGATCCATTGTTCTGGGAATGCAGAATATTAGTATATCAGACACAAAAGAATACTCTGTATTAGCTATAGTAGCTGTTAAGTATGAAAGTTATTTGGGTATAAATAAGGCCAACAATCCTAAACTTATAGGATTCCAATAACTACAAAACTATGTTCAAGGTTCTCTACTAAATGTGGTTTAAATTCATCCGGTTGCTTTCGTTTGGACAAACATTATGGTTAATGCCGATAGACAGGTAAAACCTCAAAATGATGTCACATTTCAAATCAGATCTATTTTAATAGATACATTATCAGAGAAATCAATATCCCAGAACTTTTCCCCCCAAACATGCCTTTTAAACAGATTCTATCATTTCCTATGCAGCAATCTGCAAAATTCCAGCCTTTAAAAACTTGTCTCCCCCAAATTACAACAGATTAATGGCAAAATGCCAATATTTAATATTTGTAATTTAATATTG
>JANHFS010006394.1:114128-124238 GCA_032467975.1 Trimeresurus albolabris | reverse complement strand
CCTATACTATACCTGTACATTTGGTTTTTCTTGCCTAAATGTAGAACCTTACTTTTTTCACCATTGAATTTCATTTTAGGCATATTCTGCCTTACAGTATGTAAATAAGTAGTAGATTGTATTCTTTCCAACCTTTAACCTGGGGACAGGTAACCCCCATAAGCTTATTAATTAAGCTGTTGCTTTTCTCAAGCTACAATAAGCATGATTCACTGTCTGTAGGTTTGTCTGCTACTTTCAAATATGGAAGATATGAGATAATTTTATGGTGGTACACCCAGTACTATCTTCCCTTGAGATTTATCCATTTTGCAACTTTAGGCATGACCCTTACTTCCTCACAACTCCCATTAATGATATATTTGAAGAGTTTTCATCCCATGATATACGGTACTGTATATATACAAACATTATGATATTAATTTATGCCCATTATTAAAATATTTACAACCTGCTCTTTATTCACAGATTTCAAAGCAAGATGCAATAAGGAACAAAAAAAATCAAGAACGGATAAATGCTAAACAAATTCCAGAAATATCTAGAGTCACCAAAATCCTAAAGTTGGGTAAGTAACTAGGAGTTCCTTTAGTGCTGAAATTAAGCCAAAATTAATGACAGTCTGACTTGCAGTATGTGGGGGAGCATTCCACAACTAGGGAGAGATGAGGAACTGCTGGTAATGTTGACACTGAAAGTTGTAGATTTTGTGTGCTTCTGATGGACCACCTGTAATTGGAGGAAACTTTTAAGTAATGGGAAAGACGTCAACTGCCAATCCACTCAATTTCCAGATGTTGAATAACTGATGAACTCTCCCATTGCCACCATGATGCTGAATAGTGAGATATGAATTCTTGAAAGTTTGCTGAATTCTTTATAATTTTCAATGGTCCTAATAAAGATATTCTGTTATTATTATTATTTTTAACATAAGCACAAATCTGAATGCTTATAGACGATTCCAACCCACTGATTGGGTAGTACAGCTCCTTAAGATGTAATTAGAATTTTTAAAAACAGAGCATACAATTAACACCTAGCAACCCCCCCAACATCTATTTAATATTGCTATAGAACCTGAAAACATTACTTAAGCATTAACAATAATATTTTCAAAAATGCTCTGCCACAAGAGGTAGTTGCAATAATTCAATCTCTCTAGCTTTGTGGAACAACAAAAAACCCTCCTTTTAAAAAAAAGAGGAAAGAGGCTAATTGCACATGGAGGGGATGCTATCTCAAAGAAGGAGAACAGCAACAGAAAAGGTATATTTGCATGGCCCCTGAAGGTGACAATTTCTGATTAAGGGGACATATAGCAAACTCATCAACCGAAACCTTTCAGGTGAACAGGTGTTACTGGGAAAAAGCAATCCCTTATATACTCAGATTATGAGCCATGAAGAGTTTTAAATGTAACAACCAGCATCCTGAATTGTATCCAGAAGCTAACTGGCAACCAATACTGCTCTCCTAACTCTGCCAACACAACTGGTTGCCAAGAAATAAATTAGAGTCTGTGGCTATAAATCTGCCACAATCCAGAGATAAATAAGACCAAGTCCTATTCCAGCTACTGAAATGAAGCAGCCTTTGAAAAAGCCCTTTCATGGTACCTTTGAGGACAGAATATATTCATTGTCCAATAGGCAAGCAGGATCAAGACCAGTTAACTATTAGTTAGGTGATAAATCCAAAGGAAAATCAAGGGATAAGGTCAGATGAAATCCAAAGTCCAAAATACATAATGCAAGATATTTACAAGTAAAAGCTGATTTCTTGATTAAGTTCTCTGCATTGTCCAAAGGGAGTAAATCCTATAAATAAGACAAATCCTATAAATCTAAGCCATGCTGAGCCTCCATCCAGTGCACAGCTGAGATTCATGAAATAATAGCTATAGAGTCTTGTCTTCTATTGACATTCACACATATTTTGGCTAGCCCCTCATATCTGTGAGGTTTAGCTTCTGTTCTTGGTTCGTCATTAAATAGACAGGACTAAGAGATTGAACTTTGGAGTCTAAATTACTTTTAGTAGATGTGGGCAAGGGGTCCTGTGAACTTTCTGGATCTACCAAGGTAGAGTGAAGTCACTGGCTCCAGTAGTGTTAAAATCATCAGCAACAAGATGTTTGATGCTTCTATCTCCACTTCCCAGTCCTACATTTCTCATGCAAAGACATGTCCATAGAAGGGCTGTAATATTCATGAAGTACAGATGTTAGGTGACTGCCTTTATTTATTTATTTGTTTATGGATATACCTATAATTGTCCAAGCTTCTACATTCTGGACTAGCTGTATCTCCAAAGATCTTCAGGGGCAACCTTGTTCAGTATATTGAAATAGTCCAATCTGGAGATGAATGACAATGAATAACATTTCTCATTCCAAGAAATGCCACAATAAGTGAACAGAGGTAGAATTGTTAGACTAAGAGGACTCCAATATTACTGTATTTAAGTAGGATCTGTGAGTCTAAGAGGACCTGCTCCCCACCAAATTGCAAACCAAATCTGTTTAGATGAGTGCAATCCTATTCAGAGTTAATAACCTAATGTTATAATTGACATTAGTCAATACTAGAATTGGTAGGCTTTTGAAACCAAAGCCACTCTGTCTCTGGGACTGAGTTATAGCCCAGTCTTCCCCATCTAGCATCAGAAAGGATATAGTCACCTACAGAGCTCTTTGAGAGCATCACTTCAACTAGGAATCAAAATACATATTTGGATATCACAAGCATATTGATAAACCTGACCTTGAAAGCCTGACAATGTTTCTTTCTGCTGTATCTGATACCAAATACAATGAAGGTAAGTCAATCTCAAGTTTCTTTCTCATTCCTTCCTCTCTTTCAAGGTTAAGATGATGTTTACATAATCACTGATGCATTGCTTCTTCAAGGTTATCTATAGTCACTCTTCATAGGCTGCCAGTAATGTTCTAGGTGTCTCTTGGTTTGTTTTATGCTCTGGAATTCACAAAGAATCAAGAGGAAAGGTCCTTTTTGGAAGATGCCATTCAGGTGCAATTTCATTTAAAGCCATGGCCAGGACCACTTCCCTGTTCCAGAAGGCCTTAAAAAAACTGCCCACCATCAACATGGAAGATTCTTCAAACAGCCTTTGGAAATCAAGTCTCTCCATTAGATATCAGAGCAGATCAAATAGACCCATAAAGTCTATTTAATCAATGTGCCCTTTCCTGTTTAGTGACAAAACAAAATGGAATAGAAAAGCTGTAGGGTTTAAGAAAAAATATCCATATACTAGCAAATATTTTGTAATATAATATATGGATTTAAATACACTTCAATAAAATGGGGATCTTACCTGTGAAACCACCAAAGGGTTTTCTCTTAAAAAATTTTCTAGCTATATTCATCACTCACTGTCATTCTAATTCAGTTTGCAAGGATTTTTCTGTGTTATGGTAAGACATTTGTCTTCCTTCAAAAACCACATAACTGTCTTGTATAACACTGAAAAGTTTTAGATTGGTTTTGTCATCTCTGAGTTTCACATTGCAAAGATGTGCAAAAGTGTGTCTGTCTTTTATTGGCAATATCCAGAGAAAATCAGAAAGTAGATAACTATTTGGAAGCTGGAGAAGTGCTGCACCAAAGGCAGGCAGCCTGTAGCCTGCTTCAGGTCATCTAACAGGTAGAACTGCTCCTACAGGTGCAGGCAATCCCACAGCACCTGTCAAAGCCACCCACCTCTGGAGCCCTTCAGTGTATGTCAAAGATCTTCCAGAATGAGGAGCTTTGGAAAGCACTGCAGAAAATCCCAGGAACCACCCAGCCTAGAAAACCTTCAGCCAAGATTAGAGAAGAAAGCTAGCAAGAGATTTTTCCTCACAGCATTTGCCTGAAGCAGTTCAAGATGACTCAAACTGAAGGTGAATTAGGTGGCCTGTTTGCTTTGTCAAAGCAAATCATGTTGTTTTCACAGTGCAAACATAGCACCAATCATTTTCTCAAAGCCTATAATTGTCACTTCACACATACCTACTCTTTTGTAATATTTCTTTTCCTGTTCAAGGCCTTCTGTTAATGGGATCTTAAGCAACTACACCAGAAAATTGGCTTGAAAGCTTTGGATATTTATATAACTTCTCACAGGTCTCCAGAATAGATTCATGCAATACATCTATCACTAGTAACAATAGTTATTTATTAGATGTGATTTCAATGCTGCCTGATTCCAAACCAACTTGGGGCAGTTCACAATACAAAGAGAACAAGATAAATAAAATACAATAAAATAAATAAACAAGACAGAAAATACACCAAATACAAAAAATACACCTTTGGACAAGCAACACTAAAGCATAAGCAATGTATGCCAAATACATCTGAAAAGGAGTTCCATCCACTCTATCCCAAGGCGTGGGTAAACAACTAGGTCTTTAGGGCCTTCCAGAAAGCCTCAAGGGGGGAACCATCCAGAAGATCATAGGAGATACCACGACAGAGAAGGACACTTTAGATTAGGTGAAATCTGGCTCAAAAACAGTAACTGTGAGAAGGATCTTAAGAGTTCTAGTGGATGATCACTTAAATATGAGCCAGAAGTGTGTGGCAGCAGCCAAAAAAGCTAATACAATCCCTGGTTGTATAAACAGAGGCATAGAATCAAGATCACGTGAAGTATTAGTACTGCTTTATAAAATCTTAGTAAGACTATGCTTAGAATACATCCAGTTGTAATCACTAGATTACAAAAAAGATGTTGAGACTTAGGAAAAAGTGCAGAGAATAGCAGCTAAAATGATTAAAGCCATGGAGACTAAAACAGATGAAAAATGGTTGCAGGATTTGGGTATGGCTAGTCTAGAGAAAAGAAGGACTAGAGGTGACATGATAGCAGTATTCCAGTATTTGAGGGGCTACAACAAAGAACAGGGGTCAACTTATTTTCCAAAGCACCAGAAGGCAGGACAAGAAACAATGGATGGAAACTAATCTAGGAGAGAAGCAACCTGGAATTAAGGAGAAACTTCCTAATAGTGAGAACAATTAACCAGTGGAACAGCTTGCTTTCAGAAGTTGTGGGTGCTCCATCACTGGAGGTTTTTAAAAAGACACTGGACAGCCACTTGTCTGAAATGGTATAGAGTCTCCTGCTTGAGCAGGGGGTTGAACTAAAAGATCTCTAAGATCCCTTCCAGCTCTATTCTATTCATCAGACACTTCTTGGATCCCAATAGATGACATCCCAACAGATGGGGACTCAGAACATGTTTTCTTTCTTGGCTAGTATTAGCAGTCCATCAAGGTGGAGGGGCTCAGTTAAAATGTAGATGATTTAATTGGGAGACTTGAAAGAACAGGTTAGGAATAAATTGTCAGGAGAAAAATCTACCTACGTGGTTGAAAATGATTTGATGGTACATAAGCAATCAAGCAAGCAAGCAATGTCATGTAGAGTTTGATAGAGAAAGACCAATGTCATGAATTGCCCCTAAAACATACTGGCTTCTCTGAAATGATTCTAGTAGAAACTCTCCTAAATATATAATCTTTCTTTCTGGGCACAGCCTTACATTTGGGAGGAAGGAAATTTATAATAGAATGCTAACTGTAATGTATGTGCAGATGGAGATATTTGTAAAACATATTTATTAGATTTATATTCCATTTTTCTTCCAGGATATTAAGGTGGCTTATGGTGTGTGTGTGTGTGTGTGTGTGTGTGTGTGTGTGTGTGTAACATTCCTTCATGTTAATCCCATCTGGAAAACTTTGGCCAAGAGAGTATGACAGACCAAAAGCCATTCCATTAGTTTCTAGGGCAGAGAGTAAACTGGCTCTTGCCAGTTGTAGTTTATACCCTTAGCCCAGGGGTCTTCAAATTTGGCCTTTTTATGACTTGTGGATTTCAACTCCCAGAATTCCTCAGCCAGGCATGTCTTAGCCAATCAAGTGCACTATCATTTAGAGCACTCTGTTAGACATACCACGCTCCACTGAGTCATTGTTTCAGAGATATTTTCTACCTAAACAGAATGACCAAGGGCAGGAAAAAAAGCAATGAGAGCAGGAGTGACTTTCAATTTCTGCCAGCTTCCATATTGAGTTTCCTTGTGGAAATCTGGCAGAGAATATTGCAAATATTCCATCCGATTCCTTTCCTTTCTAGCAGGCGGTTAAGTGGCTGTAGCTGGGGGGGTGGGAGGAAGTGAGGAATTTTGCGATTGGCTGGGAAACTATCACAGAATGACAGAATGTTAAAAATGAAGATCACATGGAGACAGCAGAGCCCAGTAGCACAGCAACAGCCTTGAACACTGAAGCAGCCACAATTTTCTCAAAGTTCATTCCTCTGGAATTGTGGATCTTGAAGTGTGTATGCATTCTATAAGGTAGCCCATTTGAGGTATCTTGGTTCAAAAACTGTTCTCCTATGATGCACCATTCACCCAATTAAAGGTCATGATAAGAGTTTTAGTAGCATAAAGATCAGTTGTTTTCTGCACTATCTAGATTAACTTTCCTTGATCTTAGTAATTTTATGAAGTATGGACGTTAACTCCCAGAATTCTCCAGCCAGGATGCTGGCTGAGAAATTCTGGAACTTGAAGTCCACACTTAAAGTTACTGAGGTTGAAAAATCCTGTTCTAGATTAACCTTCATCCCCAACAGTAGCTTGAACTATATTTGTAATAGTATTGAAGTATTTTTCACTTCATGATGCTAAAGAAATTTAAATTATCCACTGCTAAATGTACTAGATAACAGTTTGCATGGAGAGATTAGAAAGCTGGAAGACAGCATATATGAATGTTTGAGTCAGCTTTGCCTCCAATATACTTTTGATATAACTAGATGCAACATTTTGAGCCAGAAGTAGATGATGGTTATCTCTGAAAACCTTTTATATGAGTGAATATTCTACCTGTGTACGTTTTTTTATTGTGTTCTTGTAATAAAAAAAGTGTTATCAGATAGCATAGGCTATCTGCATAGGCTAAAACTACTTTCCCCCTCAAGTTTCTCTCAACATGTATTTTCCACCCAATATCTTTTTGTAATATGAATATGAAGAATTCTCGATGATGCTTGGTTGAGAGAATTCTAATAATATTTTTAATCTGAAAGTGTGCTTCAGAGAATTTCTTATTCAGCCTTAGGATTGCTTTCCTTTTCTTATATTATTTAAACATACAAAAATATTAAAAGATTTTTTTGGAACATATTCTTTGTTTGCTAGACTCTTAGAGAAGAAATAAATCCTCCAGACAATTAAAATTATTATCCAAGCTGATTAGCTTCTTCTATTCATTTCTCTAGAAGTTCTGATGCTTGATTTAGGTTGGATTGCCTTTTATAGAGAGTTCTCTCACTTGTTCTAATTAAATGTGTCATGTATATGTGTAGTTGCTACTGTTTCTATTTTGAGGTTATTCAAACTTATACTTTGTATTTGTGTAACTTTTTAAAATTTGATCACAGTGTCCCAAGATATCTATGAAACTTATGAAAAGTGAGTCATATTTAATGTGTGAATCGCTTTAAAAGAAAACGAAGTAGGTTCCCTTGCCAGAAAAAGCACTGTCATTTTATTTTTGTGAGATCATTGTAATTCATCCCAATGAGTACTTAAATAATTGTGTTATTAAGGTGCTAAGGTGATAAAGCAGATATCAACATGTGGTCTTTAATGGCACTCCATAAGCATGGCCTGGAAATCAACAAACATTTGGACATTCTCCAAAGTACCAAAACGAACAGAGCCACTAGCCAGATTTTAAAATGCAAGGCAACATTTATTTATTTATATATGTATTAAATTTGTTTCCTGCCTATCTCACTATAGGGCGACTCTGGGCAGCTTATGACATTTATCTATATCTATATCTATATCTATATCTATATCTATATCTATATCTATATCTATCTATAACATCTATACATACACACCCAAATCTGTATACCTATCTATATCATCTATATCTATACATACACACCCAAATGTATAAAATCACAACAAAATACTAACAAAATACTAACAAAATACTAACAAAATACTAACAAAATACTAACAAAATACTAACAAAATACTAAAGGATGGGCAGGAAAGGAACAGAAGGTATGGGTAGAGGTGGGAGCTGGTATTAGTTGATCAACCACTCCCAGGGTAGTACTTCCCCATTGGAGCCCCAAGCCAACTGGGAGACCCAGATTTTCAGCTCTTACAGAAGGTCAGGATTGGGGGGAGGGCAAGATGTTCCAAAGGACCTGAGCCACAGCAGAGAAAGCTCTTCTCCAGGACCTCACATCTGGAACTCCTTCACTGATGGGATCTGCAGCACACTTTCTCTGCTGGCATGGGTGGGGCAGGCCTGTTTTATAGTGCTGACATGATTCCTCAAATAACCTAGACCAAAGCAGGCTTTATAAGCAATAATCAACACCAGAAGCAAAGTTACAGCCATTGCAGCTTGCAGAACAGTGGTTTAACATGAGCTATTCTAGAGGCCCCAAAGCTGCCCATTCCATCACACTCTGCATCAGTTGAAGTTTCTGAATGCTCTTCAAGGATAGCCCCATGTAGAGTGCATTGCAGTAGTCCAGGTGTGAGACTGAACAAAGGGACTCCTGATCCAGGAAAGGCTGCAATTGGTTCAGAATCCAAAATTGTGCAAAGACTCTCGTAGCTGTGGCTGCCATTTGCTCTTCGAGGAGAGTCTCAAATCCAGGAATACCCACAAATTGCAGCCTGCTCTATTTGGAGTAGTGCCACTTCTTCCATTGCTAAAGATGTCAAAGTCCCGGATCTTGAAGCTCCATGTACCCAAACCATTCGGTCTTGCCAGGATTCAGTCAAAGTCTGTTATTCCCCATCCAGACCCCCACACCATGTCTCCAGGCACTCCAAAAGGGCAGTGACAATATTGCTTGAGTCACCAGGGGTGGAGATGTAAAGTTGAGTTTCATCCACATACTAATGATACCTCAACCAGTGATGATGGATGATGACACTCAGTGGCTTCATGGAGATGTTAAAAAGGATGGAGAGATTTCTGTGACACACTCAGAGTAGTGGCTATAGGCTGGATCTCTCAGTCCCTATCAACACTGATTGGGAATGGTCTTGGAGAAAATAGCTGAATCAGCACAAGATTATGCCGCTCAACCCCAGACCCCATAGCTGGTCCAAAAGGATACAATTTAATTACCACTAAAAGAATCCATTTTTCAGCAAATAAAACTATGTGGTCAGGAATCTAAAACTCTTCAGAGACTGTTTCCAGAGTCTATTACATTGTTGGGAGTAGAAAGCGGATTAGCAAATATTTTCACTCAAATGGATTTTGGCATTCAGCCTGGCTGCTGAAATGACTTTTAATTGGCTTAGTTCTGTTTAATTAAAAAGTGTATATTTTAATTGTATCTTAATGTATAATTTAAACACCTAATACTGTGCTGCATTTAACTATTTTTAATTGCTTATTGTTTTGTTTCCAATTTTTGGTCAAACAGCATGGCATAAATGTGGAAAGTTAAAAAGGAAGGCATATCTCTAGTCACCCAAAATTCTACTGAAATGAATTTTAGAAATCTCCATATATTGATACCACTGTATGTATATATTCCTAAGTGGAAGAGACCTCAACATTTAATGCATCATATAGAATATGCCAGCTATTGTCTGCAATGGTGCTGTTTTCATCCAACTTTTTTTTTAAAATAGAAAACATTATGGGAGGTGAGAGAGAGAAAAAGGGATGATGCTTATGGCTCTACTTTTTTTAAAAAACATAAACTAAAATGAAAACATTAAGCTGCTGAAGTGAACACACACAGCTGGTTTCTGTATTTGATAAATGTATACAGTCTGGCTTACTAGTTGTTTTGGTGTGTGGACTTCAGTTCTTATTAGCTCAGCTATCAAGGGCAATATAGCAAGAAATTGTATAATGCGATACAAGTGAAAAATCAAAGTTGTGTCTCCCATGGCACCTGTAGGGTGGGATAAAGAGAAATGTTATACATCATCTCATCAAGCAAACGCTGCACCATTTATTTATTTATTTATTTATTGTTTGCATTTCTATCCCGCCCTTCTCCTTGCGGACTCAGGGCGGCTCACAGCAC
>JANHFS010006394.1:87901-110481 GCA_032467975.1 Trimeresurus albolabris | reverse complement strand
CTAATCTGCTCATCTTTAAGGAGGGAAAAGGCAAGAGATTCATCTTCTACTTAGTAGAACTCTAGCTGTCAAAGAGTCATGGGGCCACTTGACGTAACAAAGTTACACTGAAGCATCTCATTATGGACATTTATATGCTGTGCCTAGTCACAAGTAAATGCAAAGTAGAAAAAAAGGTGAGAAAGTACTCTTCAAGAGCTATCAGGGCTTCTGCAGAACAACAGGCGTATGTAGGGTGAGTCGAGAAGAGACAAATGACCAAAACGGAGTCACACCATAAGCTCTGCTTTATTTTGTATATGAATTTAGAAGGGGAAGGCATATGGGTTTTTTGAGTAACTTATGTGTTTTTCTCAAATGTAAAGGATTTTGTTAGGTTTTTTTGGCTTGAATTTGCTGCTTTGAACATTCAGACCATAGACACAAAACAATAAGGCACCAACCTGTTCAGAGATGTATGACAATTGTATCATTTGTGCAAATAGGGCTATAGTCTGGTATTTGAATTCTTTTTATCATTTTTTTTAAAAAATCCACAAACATTTGCAGGCTTTTTATTCACAACTTTATCTAGCATATGTAGCAGTTGTTGGCATTTCTCAAAGTGTATGTAGTTTTTTAACATACATTTCCATTTATAAATACAAATTTCCTCAATATATTTGTTTGTTGCATTTAAAGTGCAGTGTTATCCCTCAACAGAACTTTAGAAGCATGATTTTTTGCATATGGTCGTTTTAATCCCAAATTAAATTTTGAAAAGGAAAATCTTCTGAAAGCAAATAGAAAAACCTCCACCACTTTTCCTAGAAATTCCAGGGCTTGGAAAATATCTTTGTCAGGGCTCTTTCCTCCAGTTTGTTCCTCCTCTCCTTATTGTCCCTTGAAACAAATAAGTACTGTTTAGGGATATTATATTTTTTTGCTTTCTGACATTTTGATAAAGGTGCATCCAGATACAAAGCTGAAGACACCATTGGAAAGATGGTTTTTCCAAATGTTTATTTTATTTATTTGTTAGACTTATAATCTTTATAACTCTAGTTCACTGTTTCTCAATCTTAGCAACTTGAAAACGTGTGAATTTCAACACCCAGAATTACCCAGGCCAGGTGTCAGAAATTCAAGGTGTTAGAAATTCTAGAAGTTGAAGTCCATTGAACTTCAAGTTGCCAAAGTTGAGAAACACACAGTTATGGTGTCCTACATGATATGAGTCATCATTGGAACCTGATCCTTTCATTGAAATGATAAAAGCAACATTAAACAGTTTTGATGCACAGTCCGCTCCTTTTGTATGCACACACAAAAGGGGTAGATTTTATGTGATTTTGCTTTTGTCATTTGCACCCTGCATGTGCTTTTCTGCACAGTGTTCCTTCCTCCAATTGTTCCAAAAACAAAACAAAACAAAAAGCAGGTTGGTTTGAGAAGCAATTACTGGATCAAAGTCATTCAATGAACTTTCTTGGCTGAAGGTGGACTAGAACCTGGGTTGACCCAGTGCTAATGGAGCAGTTAGATCCAACACCTTAACCACCATACCATGCAGGAGTTCTGCTGAATTTGTTTTAAGATATAAAAAAACTTATACTATTGCATGATACTGATGCAACTTTCAGACTTTACAATCCTAAAATTGCACATGGCTTTTAAATCCTCTCCTTGTTTTTTATGTTTTGATATCCCTGGAGCCCCTCCTATCACTCTTGCAAAACATCAGCAAAAGCATAAGGAAACTATAGTATAAATCCTAAAAGAAAGTTGATTAAAAAAAGGTAGTACCCCGTCTTAATCTTAACACTTGTGCACACACACACACACACACACACACACACACATTAAGTTGTCACAATGGATATTGTATACCAGCTTACCCAAAGTGGCATAAAATGACCTGGGAAGTGTTTCATAGCTATTTTATTCGGTGCTTTGAAATCAGTTTCTGCTTTGATTTCTGAATATGAAATGATGGGATAATTCATTTGAAATGTCATAGAATCAAATCCTCCATAGAATCCATCTTTCCTGGTCTGTACCAGGTAGAAAAAAAATGTGTTTTTCCTGACTGCATAAACTCAATTGTGGTACAGAGGAGAATACAGCTGCTCCAGCTGGAATAGTGTGTAAGCCAAATCAATCAATTGATGGACGCTTCCTTCTGACCATCACCTCAGCTAATATGCCTATACAGGCTGAGCCATCAAGAACTTCATGTAACTGAGCAGTCCCACCAGCAGGTTCTTCTTCTCTGGAAAAAAACAACTGCTGCAACACATTTTCCCCTATTTTGAGTGAAGAGAGGGAGAACTCATTACAACATATGATAATTAAGTTTACATTTCAAATTACTTCACTGCACCTTCAGCTATAACAATGAAATTTGGCTAATGCTGAAGCTGCTAGATCCCTGTTTGATTCCCACTTATACAATGATTTATGAGCTGCTAGAGGAAAAAAGAAAGATAAATTCCCAAATGCTGATTTTGCCAAACTCAGAGAAAAAAACCAATGTCATTTTTGTTCCATAAATACAATAAGAAATGGGGGGAAAATCAATTCCACCATATAGAGATAAAATTGCTTTTTTCTTTCTGTAAACACATCATGTTATTGAGAAAATCTGCTTTTAAAATATGCAAAATGGCTTATAATGCAGTGTAAGAGATAAGCCCACATGGTGCCATGCAGTAATCTACTATGCATTGTTGAAATAACATTTATCAAAGGAGAACAGGACAAAAATGAGTTAAAAGTCACCCTTACTATATTGTGTTAAATGAAAAGCATTAAAAAATCAATTTTGGTGACATTTTTATGATGAAAAAATATTGCTACATACACAGATGTTATTCTCATCCATCACTTGAAGAAAAACATGGCATTTTCTTGGTTTCTTCATTGTAAATCAGGAAGAGAACATAATTCATATAATATAGGAACTAGAAGCATGAGCTCAGATTGGTTAAATAACCTAGTACTGCATTTGATTTAAGAAAGTTCAGAAAATGTCCAGACTGAAGAGTATCTTCCAAAGCAGTCAAATCCAAATCTGAAATATCCTCAAGCTTGACTGAAATTCAGAGGTTCTAACTACAGAAAACATATTTATAAGAATAGAATTCTTTATTGACCAAGTGTGATTAGACACACAAGGAATTTGTCTCCAGTGCACAAGCTCTTAGTGTACATACAAACATAAATCATAAGATACAATCATAAATCATAAGATACAAACAACAAGTGATAAATCATAAGATACCAATTGGAGAAAGGCAGTAGGAAAGATGAGAAGGTGAGAAAGATGAGAAGATGAGAAGATGACAAGGATAACAGCATTACAGCCCTATTGGATAAATATATTTAGGCATAAGACAGTGCTGTGGGAGTTAGGTGTTTAGACACACAAATTAGATGTGCTAGGTGATTGCATTCACACAGTCTCACACACACACACAATCACACTTGGTCAATAAAAGAATTCTATAAATTTAGCAGAATGATGGCATGGGAGAAGATGAAAAAATGTTCCAAATGTAGATAGAAAAGGGGAGGAAAAATTATAGTTCTGAGTGTTCTATATTTTTTTATCATTGTGAATTACTTTATCAGAAGAATACAAACATAGGACTGTTTGGGGGGGCTCTTGAGGTGAAGAGTGTTAGAGGCTGAGAAGATAGCAGCACAAGACATCCAGATTCATCATTGCCAGCACTGAAAGAATACAAAATAAATAATATTTATTTATGGAATATATGTACAATCCCAATTTATGGATAATATCCTTTCAAATGAATTATATAACATTAATAATAAATTATGTGAGCTATATTCCACCAACTTATTATTCTAGAATTGAGCTGAAATTTCTTATTAATTTTTTTGTAATACGTTCATGCAAATGTGTTCTTTCTTTTTTCCATTTTTCTTCTGAAGCATTCCAGTTCTTACCAAAAATATACAGTATTAAGCTAAATAACTTCTTTGCAAAAATGATTTCAGGATTTCATTTTAATGTCCCTTCGCACTATTTTCTCTATTGTCAAAGAAAACAATAACATTTCCCTCTATTCTCTTCAATTCTGTTCTCTTAGCTCAAGGTGTCATTCACTCACCAGCATTAACAAGCAAAACAACTATATTCAGTATAAATAGAACCATTTTCCTATTAAATTTCTTAATAGTCAAAGAAGTTATTTTTAACCACTTTCCCAGAGATTATTTTCTAAAATCTCCCCTCTCTACATATACATGAACACATTTTGGAAATTAAAAACAAAACAAGAGCCCACTAAATAAAACCAAATTTATTCTGAATTTTGTGACCAAGATGTTTATGAGTACAACTTGAAGATGATTGATTTCTTGTAGAATAGTTGTCTCCCAAAACTACAAGAAAAAACAAGGTTTATGGGAACTGAAGCTGCTTACAGCTTGGAAGACACTAGCTAGTATGTCTCTGTTTGTTATGAAGAGGTATTTAATATATGATGCCTAGAAGTTGTAGATAACCCTATCCTGCAGTTATATTACATGTATCTTTTAAAAAGTATTTTAATTTGGTGGTCATCATCATATCCCATAGCAACACATCATATACAAGAAGATACAGTGGGATTGTTACAGAATGGAAAATTCAGGGAAATCCTTCTAATTCAGTTTTCCATGGCTTCACACGATGGAGAGACACTTTTTTTTTTAAAAAAAATATTTTTTTAGTTAGTGATTTTTAAATGAGTAAAAGAAACATGAGAAAATACAGAAAATGAGATTTAGGAAGGAAGGAAGGAAGGAAGAGTATAGAAGAAAAGGAAAAGATATTGAAAGAAGAACTTCTAATCTTCTTTACCTCAGTTACAGACTTAGTATCACTCCTCTGCCTTTAAGATTATATTACATGATTCGCTTTTCCCCAGATTTAAATCTTTCAGTTGACAAATCTAGAAACTTATTTCTGTACATTTTTAGCAAAAAGTCCATAAGGAGTTTCTGAAGTTTTATAAAAATATCATCTTATCCCTGGTCAAGCAAGTCAAATTTATATTCTTTTCTCTTGTGCAAAAAAAAAAAAATTATAAAATTCTTATGCAGTAGTCTGGTATTCTTAAACCTTAGCTTAAGGTTAATATGTTATCCTAGAACCTGGTTTCTTGTCTTCTTAGCAAGGTACACAAGTATATTTTTAATACATTTCTTAACTATTTTTGTATTAATTCTGTCCTCAGGAGGAAGGATACATGGATCCTCCCATTTTTGTTTTTAAATTAAAGCTTCAATAACTCTCTTCTTAGTATCTTTACCAGACTGTTCTGTAGCTACTCTCAGTCTTAGGCAAAAGTTTTTCCTCTTTTAAATCTGGTAGTATCACATATTTTTTTTCTCACGACTTATTGTTTCCATCTCACACATTTATACTGCAAATTATTCAAACTGTTAATTCATATCTTCTTCCATATTTGCACATTGTTCTTCTATTCTCCTTTCAAATGAAATCAAATTATTCTTAACAGATTCAGTAAATGACACTGTCACTGCAAGATTCTTTTTAAATTTTTCAACAATCTTTGTAAAATCTAGAATAATCCCTATTTTGCTTTATTGATTCCCTTTCCTCCTTTCTTTTATAGCTTTCCTAATATTATTCATTTCTCTCTGGAAATTTATAACCCAAAAAGGTAAATCAACAAAAATAAGAGTCTTTTTTTTCCCCCCATAACTCTTTAGACACATCCAGCCATCTCTGGTTCTTACAGTCATGTGATCTTTCACAACTTTCCCAATATATCTTTAAGAAAATCCAGTAGTCTTTTTAGAAAGCTAGTCTTCTTTCTCACAAATATATTTAATTGTTTAGTTAAATCCAAAGTGCTTTAAAGTAAACAATACTCCAAATTTAACTAATCTCCTAATGGATCTTATTTTTTCATAATTAAAACTCTTAATGGATTTTTTGCTTTCAATTAATTTTAAATTATTTTAATTATTTCTTTTCATTTAATTTTTACATGTCCCAGATTGAAAGAACATTCACTGGGTAGTCTAGTTGCTCTGTTGCTTTGCTAGCTATAGCTAGCAAAAGATGGATAATCTTTATTGTCATTTTTTACTGTGGGCACATTGGCACAACAAAAATGAAATTTTGTTGCTTGCTCTCGAAAGTGTACACATACATAACACACCTTTACATATAAATAATATATAAATATTAATCACTGTCCATCTTGAATACATAGCTTAAAGAGGAAGCTTGAGAATTCACAAGGTTAATACTGTATTGAACAAAACTGTGATTGAATCTGTATGTTCTGCTTTGGATACCACGAAGCCTCCTCCCAGAAGGTAACAAGGAAAACAGGTCATGAAGAAGATGTGTAGTGTCCGAGATAATCTTGCGGACTTTGCTCAAACATCGCTTATATACTGTCCTGGATGGAAGGGAGGGACCTGCCAATAATCTTTTCTGCCATCTTCACCACTCTCTGCACCGCCTTCGTGTCTGAAGCAGTGATGCTTCTAAACCAGACTGTAATGCAATATGACAGGATGCTCTCAATTGTTCCACTATAGAAAGTAGTAAGGACAGGAAAAGTGACCAAGCCAGCCTACTCGTTAACTGCACACCCAGAAATTTGGTACTGGAAACCATCTCCACAAGTGAATCATTAATACACAAAGGAGTGTGGCTGTGCCTGCCTTTTCTGAAATCATCAATGATCTCTTTGGTTTTATCATTGTTTAAAAGTAGGTTGTTTTTCTTACACTAGTTCACCAAGCCCTCAATCTCCTTGCAGTAAGCACTCTCATTGTCATCTGTTGTATTATTTGCATACTTCACATTATGGTTGGTGGCAAACATAAAACAACAGTCATGGGTCAACAGGGTGAAGAGCAGTGGATTTAAGACATAGCCCTGAGGAGAACCTGTGCTCAAGAAAAAGGTGTTAGAAATACTTGTTCCATCTCACACATACTGACTGGGGCCTGTTAGTAAGAAAATCAAGAATCCAGTTGCACAAAGGAGTGTTTAAGCCTAAAAGGCCACGTTTGTCTACTAAATGCTGGGGAATGATTATATTAAATGCCAAACTGAAGTCGACAAACAACAAATGCACATGAGTATTTTTTTTCCTCTAAATGTTCCAAGCTCAGATGGAGAACAGAAAAAATAGTATCCTCTGTAGAGTGATTTGGTCAGTAAACAAACTGAAGCGAATCAAATGCTAGTGGGAGGCTAGATACAATAATGTACTTTATTAGCATCTCAAAGCATTTCATAATTATGGATGTCAGTGCAACTGGATGGTAATCATTGAGACCTATAATTGTGGACTTTTTTGGCAATGGCAAAATGACAGTCATCTTAAAACACAATGGGACCGCTGCAATGAGAGATTAAAAATATCTGTAAGAACACAACTCAGCTCATCTGCACATTCCCTAAGACCCTGCCTAGGGATGTAATCTGAGCCTGCTGCTTTCTGAATGTTAACAAAAAGGAGACAGGGATTAGTCTGGCTTGTCGGGATATGTCTCATAAAATTTCCTAAGGAGCTTGGGGGCACTAATATGGCATTTATGGACCCACTCATTTTGGGAGGTTGGGAGATGTTTCCATGCTAATAGGTATTGGGTGGAGCCATGATGTTTTCTAGAATCCAGGATTTCTTTAATGTCTCCTTCCACTTTGATGGGAGGAGGGGGACGAGCAGTAGCTGGTCTTAAGGGTGATTGCTGCTCTCATTTTAGAAGGTTGGAGTGGAAAATAGGGTGAACCTGTCTGAGCATTTTTGGAATGTTAATTTTAATTTTTGAACTTGATTCCTGTTTGGCTTGTTAAAGGTTTTTGGAGTTTGGCTTATGCTGGGTGGTGACTTGTACTACAAGTTGTTTATTTGGTATGAGTGGTTTTGCTATCTCACTTCGGTTACTGTTATATTGGGGCAGTCTGGACAAAGTGTCTGCCAAAAAGTTTTTCCCTCCTGGCAGTTGTTTTAACATGAAGTTAAACCGGTGGAAATGTTGCAACTACCTCACTTGTTTAGGAGTTAGATTCCTGGGCATTTTTATTGCTTCCAGGTTCTTGTGGTCGGTCCACACTTGGAAAGGAATTTTTTTCCCCTCCAGGAAGTGCCGCCAAGTGAGAAGAGCCCATCGTACAGCATAAGCCTCTTTCTTCCAGACTGCCCATCTTTGTTCTGTCTCTGTGAGCTTCCTTGAGGTATATGTGAAGGGTTGTAATTTACTCTCATTGTTTTCCTGTAAAAATACAGCCCCCATGGCTACATCATTGGCATCTGCTTGAATTACAAACGGTTTATCAGTGTTGGGGTGTCTTAAAACTGGTTCAGTGGAAAATAGTCTTTTAAGCCTTTCAAATGCGGCTTGACATTCCACTGTCCATTTCAATGGTTGACTTGGCTTGGGGTTTCCCTCCCCTTTGGTTTTCAGTAAATTCGTAATTAGTAATGCAATTTGTGCAAAGGAGGGGATGAATTGTCGGTAAAAGTTAGCAAATCCAAGGAAAATTTGCAATTGTTTTCTGGTGTGGGACGGAGTCCATTCTAGTACTGCTCGGACCTTCTCAGGGTCCAACTCTATGCCATTTGGGGAGATGCGATATCCCAAATAGTCAATTTTCTCCTAATGAAATTCGCATTTAGAGAGCTTGGCATATAGGTAGGAAACTCAATGACTTCTGTGCTTTTCATGGCCATCTCTTTCAGCTTCATTGGAGTCTTCCCAGGCTTCCTGGCTGGGGCTCAATCAGGTTTCCGAACAGGGGTGCATGAGTGGCACTTGGCTGCGCAGTGCCCCTCCTTTCCGCATTGAAGCATCCTGTCATTCTTTTGGCAGTTGGAGCTTGCTTCAATGGTTCATGGGTCAATTGTGATGGTGACCTTCCCCATGATCTTCCCCTGTGCCGATGCCTCTTAGCTTGGTCGATCTCCACCTCTTCGGCTAGGACATACCAGTCTTTCAGTCGATCGGGGTCTCCTCGGGGGATGCAAGCATCATATAAGTCATAGTTCAGGCCATTCTTGAAGTGCCCAATCAGGATATCATCCGGCCAATTTAGTTTGCTGGCCAGAGCTCAGAACTCTTGGGTATATTTTGCCACGGGTCGTCTGCCTTGCTGGATAGTTTTTACTTGCTCCCATGCCTTTTGGTCATCTAGTGGATCTTCAAAACAATGTCTAAGAGTTGCCATAAATTGATTAAAGTTTTGCAGTTCTGGGGCATCAGCATTGTGGAGATCTACTATCCAGTCTGCCGCGACATCATGCAGCTTGCATGATGTAAACCCAGCCCCGGTCACTTGGTACATCGTGGCCATATTCCTCCATGTAGCTTAACACCTGGGTTAGGAAAAATCCCAGGCATCGTGGCTCCCTGCGGTACTTCACCTCCAGTGGCGAGAACTTTCAGATGGATCAATGTCTCTTCTTCTTCTGTGTTGTTATCCATCTCCATCTGCAATTGCTGCAGTGGTTGCAATGGCTTCAGCCTCAATGGTGCTTGCGGGAGGGTCCTGGACTGCTGGTTCATCTGTCCCTTCATCTGTCCCTTCTGCAGAGCCCAGGTTGATGGTGCCCTGATGTGGGCCAGTTTTTTCCTCCCTCATGGAGTCGAAAGCGATTCTCAACATGTTAATAGCTTGTTCCAAAAACTGGCTGGAGCATGGGGATTGGTCATCTTTGTCTTCGCTAAGGCAGAAAGACCTCTCCATCTCGACTTTCCAACCCAGCTGATGACTGCCTCATCTGAGTGTCATCTTTCTTGCTTTCTTCTCCCAGTCTTCCTTTCTCCTGACACCCATTGACCACCTGGGCTTGTGGCGGCATTCTGCGACCACTACCTCTTCCGATGAGCTCAAACATTCACAGTTATATCTATAAGGGTCTCCTTGGTGGAAGGCTTCCCCCCATCACAGGTTCTTCCCTTTCCATTCCAATATCTGACATTGTTTGCTAAGTCCTCCGGTAAGGGTCTTTCTTCAGGGCTGACTGTTACTGCAGATCCTGCGTAATGTCAGGGCCCACTTCAAAACCTCATCCTAAGAAAGCAGGACTCATGGAAGTAGTTTCTTCCAAAAGGCACTTTTATTAGGAGAAGCTGATAGCAGGCATGATAGGCAGGATCTGAGGGTTTCCCACTCAGAGCAATAGGTTAAAAGAGTCCCAAGCAAACCCCACCCCCAATAGTTCATCCAGCAGTTCGAATGTGCCAATCCTCAGTGTCAAATCCATTGTGGGAAATGAGCTGATAACACAGGTATTTCTCAGGCTCACAGCAGTGTTGTTGGGTCTTCACACCTTCCTCTCTGAAATGAGAGATAAGTCAGATGGCTGCAGGAACTTTCCTTTCTCCCCCCAAGGTAACATCAAGGGAGAGACAGTTCAAAGAGTAGATATGCAGAAACAGAGGAAAGGATACATTGTAGCGATAGAAAGAAACAAAAAGATAACCCACAGCATCTTCCCCCCTCCCCTTCAGGAGAATGGCAGAATCCAGAGAAATGAAATAAAAAGAATTAGAAAAGAGTTCCCTTTCTGCAGTGTTTTCTGGACAGAGGTTACATCAAAGTTAAGCATTTGCTCACCAGGATGGACCACAGCATTCCTAGCAGGGGTGCTATTTGATGCCTCAAATCTTCCAAAAATGAATTCAGCTCATTTAGAAAGTCTGTGTCATCCCTTGCCACCTTATAATCTGTAGGCCTAGATTCCTTGCCACATGTGCCTGGTGTTTGTTGGGTCCAGAAAAAAAGTTCTGAATTTTCTGACAATGGGCTTGCTTTGCACTTTTTATGGCAGTTTTCAAATTAGCTCTGGCTGTTCCAAGTGCCAGCATATCACTGGATTTAAAAATATTCCAAATGTGTGCTAAAAAGTGGGACTAGAAATTGGGTTGGAGTCAAGCCAATTTTTCTTAAGGCAGCTTCCGTTGAGGCTGAGAGCTCGATGTTTCTCCCTTGATTCCTGATACTTTACTAAGTATCCAGTTGGCTTCCTCATCAGGACAGTCATCCAGAGCACGCATGGGCAATCTCTTGGCTACTCCTTGTTTGGAGAAGTTCTGCTGGTCCAGGTTCTCAGTCCAGTCACGACTCTTTGCCTTGGAGGTGTCTCTGCTCTTCAGAAATGTGTCAGTTCACCATTTTCTTCACCTGGGAATCCATTGGTTATAAAACATTTTTGGATGATACTGGAGTTCATCAGAATCTAAATGATCCTGCTGAAGTACACCTCCTTGCAATTTTATTTTTAAATACAGCATTCTTGCTATTTATTACCATCACTTCTGATAGGGTATCACTATAGAACGTTTTCTGTCTTTAATTAGGTGAGGATAACAATGCAATATTGCAGATACATAGGTAGTCTGTCATGTTTGTTTGTTTATCAGATATAGAATTTAATAGACATAGAATACCTCTTTCATAAATAAAAGGGTTTATTTTTGTAATGAGTGAATTTCCAGGAACTGAACATAGGATCCCTATCTTCAATGTTCTGCCATTGAACTAAGTTACATTCTTCCTATTCGATAGTCACATAGCAAGTAGAAAGTCTTTTCCAACCTGAGAGCTACAGGAAAATTTAATCAGCCTGAATTTCTGTTTTTCTTGTTTCAGATTTAAAACATCAACAAAGCCTCATCTTCAGAAGGCTGACAATCAGATAAAATGTGTGAATCTCTGGATTTCTGTCTATCACACATGTAGTTTTATAAATGATAGACCTTTAGTCCCAAGCGTATGACTGAGGGTTTTTTTAATCATTACAAATGAGCATAATTGGGACAAGAGTGGTAATCATATTTCCATAGCTATGTATGCAGAACAAACTAGTTTCACTCCTGAGGTTTGCAGTGTCATAAAGTCCTCATTGGAATAGAATTATAGCCTAGTAATTTACAGCAGCTAAGTATTTACTCTCTGGGTAATTGACTGTTGATATGGCTGTCTACAAGCCATATGGCATACAGCCATTTGGTCACTGAAGTCAACCCCTTTGTATTTAGAATTCTAGTACTGAACGTGATTCACTAGCTCTTAGTGAGGCAGCAGTGGATTGACATTATAGAATTTTATGTTACTTTTTGCCTCTGTTCAATTAATATCTTATCTCCTTCCTGTCCTTCAATATGGAAACAGGTTATTTATTTTTCAGATGAGTGGTGAAGCACAGGCAGAAGCTTCTTCACAAGTTACTTGACTTACAGGAAAGATATATCACAGGGTATATAAAAAAAGTACCCTATAGAGTAAGTCAATTGGAGCTGTTCTGTATCCAGTGGCCTCATGCATCAAAGGATAGGGAGGATGTGTCAAATAAAAACCAAGTTCAGTTTTAGCTAGGCACATTCATTTTTTTTTCTCTAATTGACTTTGTAAAGTTCCCTGTTCTTGACTGCAGAGAAACAGCTCTACGCAAATTGCATTACTTCTTTGAACATAATAACTTAACGTTTTCTTTTAATTCTGCTTTTTAAATCATATCTGTTTTATTGCTTATAGTTTATATCTGTAAACCACCCAAAGTTACTTGGGTATTGTTCAAATTTAATAAATAAAATAATAAATAAAACTAGAAGGTGAACATTGTGCATAGATAGGGTTTTTTTCTTCCTTCCATATGTTCAATACCTCTGATATGGATATAGAGATTCTGCAGTGATTCTGATCCAATAGAAATTATCTTATGGTTAGTCAACTGAAGAACAGACTTGTTAATGAATGCCGAATGCTAATGGATTTCAAGTGAAGATATTTGCTTAATAACTTTTGGCACTGACATCAAATTGAATTACAGATTGGGGTCTTTCCCATAACGATTCTATTGGATATTTCCCCTTGTTCAACATATATGTGTGTTCTACAATTCCAAAAATAAACCAATCAGTATTTTTAGACTAATTCTATAAGAGTAACTAAATAATAAACAACTGACAATTTATGGAGATGTAGCTCAAATAATATTTAGAGCTAGTATCAAATCAAATAAGAAACACAAGTAACCTATGTGAATGTTATACATTATTCAGTTCAGTGAGAAAAGCCAGTAATCTAATGATTAGCACTCTGAGTTCGATGAACAAAAGGCATAAGATTTCAGAAATTAACACATCGAATTAATTTGAATTGGAGATTTATGATTGACAATTTATGATAAGATATTCAAGAGTAATCTTATCCTCTTCAAAGTTCATGATTCAATTTTGAAAAAAAAATTTTTTAAGTCCAGCTAGAATGGATGGCCTTCAGTTTTTAGCAGAATGAATGGAGTACTGTATAACAAGAATGGCAGACTTTTTAGATGCCAAGTTTCAGGCAGATACCTTCAGGCATTTTACTGCAATAAATGTTTGCAGTTTTTCCTCAAATATTTCTTTGATGGCTGAGATAAAAGGGATAAATAAAAGAAAACACAAAAACTTTGATCTTGCCATTCCATCCCTGTTTTTGAGCAATAAAAATGTTTGGGACAGTACTGCAATGCAAAAACTTGGCAGTGATGAGAAAATCTGATAGCAATTTCCTTGAATCCCTACACTCTTTGAAAGGTTTGTCCATGGTACATTTTAATGCAAGATGATAATTTTTGCATTTGTTTAGGAGCAGATGGATAATAATGATGCTTTCACTGATGCTTGTGTATTTGATTGATACATAAAACAATAACCACCACCTGATGGTGCTCTTCCACTTTTTCAGAGATATTGTTTTGTATTGTCCGTATATTCTTTTTCTATCAAACTTCTATTGGCCAACAAGGAAATTAAATTGAGAACTGAAGACCTTAATACAATGGCAATAATCAATGGCTTTCTGGGTTCTCTAGCTATAAAGAAATAGATTCCTTAAAAAAACTAAAACTTTCAGCTAAAGAAATGCTGAAAAAACATCATACTGTAGTAGAAACTTTTCTGGCCTAAATCACTTCTATTACAGGCTCATGAGAGAGAAAAGGATATTTGCATGTGAGTATAATATTTCTCTAAACTGTCAGGCCATTTGTTAACAGAGGGGTTCATTTGAGCAGATTTTTAGGCTTAGGAAAAATTAAACCTTTTTCCACATCCCCAATGATTGGTCTAAAATTGCAGGGGCTGGTGTGCATTAAATCAATAATGGGAGCAAATATTGAAGGCTTACACATCAATCACCATCCCTTTTCTTAACAGTTCAGAAGATTTAAAAAATGCTTTTATTAGATATTTTCCAGATAAGCCAGTCCATGTGTAAATTTATCTGCAGCTCTCTTGGACTAGCTTCATATATTAACTGCACTCACATTCTAATTCATGTTATCTAGATTATCATTTTTTGAATTTTCTGAAACTCGAGACTAAGTTGTAGTTGGCCTCTCTCTCTCTCTCTCTCTCTTTCTCTCTGAAACTCATTGAATTTCAATGCATTTTGACATGGGAATTTTGTCCTGGTACTAGTTTGCTTGGTGCTCAACCCACAAGCTAGAACTTGTCAGTGTCAGCTGCCTTCTGTCTCATTGCTTATTTCTTATAGGAAAAAAATTGTTCGGTACTCATTGTTTTTATTACTCATTGCCCCTCCCGAACCTATTAACAATGAGTACAAGTTACTGTTGTATACTGTACACTTTCATGAAGAATGGTGAAGTTTTGTTTTTAAATCATGTGTAATGGTGCCCACAAGAAATAGAAAATAGGTAAAGATCCAGAACCTCTATCAACAGAATGAGCAGGATGATTTCCAAGTGATCAGATCAAGTGAAGTAATTGATATTAATCATTGATCATTGGTCCTGAGTCATAAAGAGATATGTGAACTAGAACTATAATGATTCTCCCATTTATCTCTAGAGATGTAGGAAATATTAATATATTTTCTGGTTAGGTATTATATTGAATAATAAAAATTTTAACAATGAATTAACGTTCTCTTCAAAAAATTTCGTTCAGTTTATTTTTCTCTTTTGCTCCATCATTATGGACTGGATTGAAACAAAACAAAAGAATAGAAAACATGAGGAATGAATTATTCATGAAATATAAGGAAATTGTTGGGTTGTATTATTTATTCAACCTACAGATTCTGTCTCAATGCCTTACATTGGTGTGTTTAAAAAGGTTGTAAAATTTTTAGAGATCTCCCAATGATATATTGCTGTTGTTATAATATTGTTAGTGTTTCTATGTATCCAACTGATCCTTCATTTATATCCTTGGAGGTAACAAGACAAATGCAGATTTTGTGGAGTTAAAGGCAGCAATCAGCTTTTTGTCAGCTCTTAATGTTTGCCCAATTACTGCAATTTTTCCATTTTAATTGCTGGTGCTTTGTAAAAATTTACTATGTAAATCCATGATTATTATTGTCATTTGTCTGGGACCACATCCTCATTCATTACTATTCTTAGTCAAGGATTATAATTGCTATATTTCTAGTCACCCTAGGGGGCAATGGCTGAATAGAAATAGCTCAGGAGGAGTGAAATGCATCTTTCTATTATCAGTTATCAGTTTGTTATTAAGTTAATGGTCCAGTGAAGAAAGATTTTCTGAATCTTACTTCTTTCATGATCCACATTTTAAAATGTTCCTTCATTACTCAAATACATTTTATATACTTTGATACTATTCTTTGTAAATTTGGTATTAGCCAATCAAAATTATTTCAAAACTTTTGAAAATGAATATCTTGTATAAATCTTTGTTTGTCTGCACTCAACTTATTCACATGAAGAATTATCAACCCATAAGGTGTTGAAAACTTGGCTTTGTACTCAAGCCTAGGGCTTTGGGGATGAGTTGTGGAGTCATCATTGTGTGGGTGCCAGGCTGCTATGTGTATTTTTTTTTTGTGCATTATGTATTTATTTATCATGTATTTATTTATTATAAACTGCCTAGAGTCACCTAAAAGTAAGATGGGTGGCAATATAAATCAAATCAAAGCAAGCAAGGAAGCAACTGTCTAGGAAAAAAAAGTAGTCTAATTCTTGGACAGTTTAGAACAATTGGATTGACAAAAATAGCAAAGCTTCTTTGCAGTGTAATCATTATAAAACACACATCTCTGAAGACAAGTGGCGAAACTTATTCAGATTTCTATGTATATCACCTGATCCATTTTAAATAATGTGGTGCCTAATGTATCAAATCAAACAATTTAATCTTTATTACAGAACATCACTTAATGTATACAAGGATTAATTTGATCTCATGATTGATAAACTAAAATGTGGTAAGACTATGTTACAGAATGAGTCATATTTGTTTTTGTATATGTATGCAATGAGAGAAAAAGACACATTTGTCAACACCTCGGTTTGATGTCCAAGAATTAAGGACCCTGAGGGAAAAAAAGTATGTACACATATTTAGGTATAGATTCTTTGAAAATACAGTTTTGGAGGCAGGAATTTCAAGTTCATAGGAGATGTATCTGGAGCAATTTCATTCTCTTCAGAAAAGTTCTACATACATGAATATTACTCTAAAGATATTTGGAACAGCATATCTATAGTTTGTTTTGCTTTCTACCTTGCAAGGCAGTTTTCCATATTTAAGATCAGGCGTTTCTCGATTCTTAGTACTATCTGAGCTTTGTTGTTTTCTTTCTGGACTAGCATTGATGATGTCACATAGTTTGGGTAATGAAACATTTTCAACAACCAAGCTCAGATAGCACCAAACACTGAGAAGTGCCTGTCAATAAAATTCATTTTACAAAACAGCAGGGAAACAAAGGTTTGCAGGATCCAATCTGGGTCGGTTATCTTAAGGTCTCTAGCAAAATGTGACATAAAAGTACAAAGCTTGGAACATGAAACTTCTGGTCCTAGTGACCAGATTGGATCCTGCAACATTATCCTGAGACATGTACATTTGTCTTCATTCATGAATCAAAGTTTTTATAAATGCATTTGCATGGCTGCTTACACTGTGCATCAATTCAACTTTTTACAACATATAAATAATTGTTAAAACTTTTGGCTGTGAAAAAATACAAATGTACAATTAAGTCAGCTATTAAATAAAATTATGGTCTTAATTCTATTTGGTGACTATCATGTCTTGGCTTCCAGTCTAAAAGCTGGAGTACATCACAACTGATTATTTGTATTGGACTTCATATTATGGTTGTTTGTACAATCAGCCAGATATTTAGACTAGGTTTGGCATTTTTAGGCACCTCTCCACAAGAAGGCGGGGTGGGTGGGTGATAGATGATGTTGTTGGATGGTATTAAAGGTATCTTCACAGGATGCAAGCTGTTTCTCATAAAGCTGCCTTTTGTAATTGACTAATGATGATTTTGTTGGTGGCAATGGTTTACCAGCAATGAAACAGAAAGATAGAAAACAGAAGAGCAAGTTGCAGAACTTTTAAGAAAGATCCGATTGGAGTGGACTTATTCTTAAAGCCCACCTGAACTTATAGATATGGATTTAGCAGTGAGAATTTACTTGTATCCTCCATTGCATCAACACAGAAAAGATTTATTGATATTGTTTCTACTTTCTAAAATATCTGCTATCACGATATTGAAGCTGGATCACTCAAAAACTCATTATGAATAATTTTCATCACTGTAACCAAATTGATTTGATTTTCCTTCTTGGATTCTGATGTTAGGACAGATCATTGGAAACCAGTCTTCCAAGGCAGCAACTTTTCATTTCTATGGATTATTTTCAGTTTATAGAACTTGAGGATATTTAGCAAAATGGTTATTTGCTTTTGGGAAGAGGAATTTTCATTCCAGTTACTGTCAAATTTAATCTAAAAAGTTATTTCCAATACTCTGTTTTCTGCAACATTGCCAGGAAGCATTAATAAGAGAAGAGAACTTTTAAAAAGACTGTGATAAACAGTTACTTGGTCCAGTTTAGGTTTTCTCAAACACTGATTATCCAGTGTCCAGTTATTCTAACACCACAAAATATTCCTTGCAACTAAGATAGAGTCATTAAACCATAGAAAGCTCTTCTCACTTGAAGTTTTTGTTTTACTCCAAGACAAGAGACACAAACAGCTCTACTGAGAAACTTAAACTCTTCTTTTGTCAACAGGAAGTAATTGCAACCTGTGAAGGATATTGCATTATTTTCTGAAGATAACTAAAGATTCTTAAAGAAACTATGGATTACATGGCCTCACTATCTGAGGAATCGCTTTTCTCACTATAATTTTGCCCAGTTCTTCCCCAGGCTAGCAGGATATGGGTTTTTTTAAATAATATTTCTGCTTAGCTGTTAATTTATTTTAAATTCAGTTTAGTTTGATATTGATGTTATTGTTATCATTTATGTGTTTATTACTGTAAGCATCCTTGATTGCCTATATCAGCAGAAAGATGAAATATTTGATTTAATGCAGAATGTCTGGATTGACTTAAATTGATGGGCAAATCAGTTCTGGTGGTTTGTAAACTAGGATTTGTGTGAATAAGAGACTATAGCTGATTCAACAAATCAGAACAAAAAGAAATAATTGGTCAGTGTAGAATGTAGACGTAGGTGATGTTTGGAGAAGAAAAGTATTTTTGGAGGTTGATGCAAAGTAAGTGAAATCATATCACACATGCTGGGATTTTTAAAATTCTTTCCTGGAGTTTTAAATGTGAGGAGAAGAGCAGATTCCTCCTCCTCCTCTTTTAAGACCTTAAACCTATTTTCTGGCTAATACTAAAGAGTTATTGTGCTTCTTAACTCAGTAACTGACCCAGATATTTTCTTTTTTCTCAGCTTGGCTAACTCCATCTTTGTAAAATAATTTCAGGGACTCCAGGTGAGAGGAGAGAGGGTTTTTTTGCTGTCTTTTAATGCCATGTATATCTAATTATTTCCTTCTTACTTTGTAGTTGTGAATCAAAGACGAAACTTTTCTATAATTTTGTCTGGTGTAAAGGAGTCAGCCTAAAACTAAAAAAAGAAGAAGAAGAAGAAGAAGCACAATCTCCTTTCTCAACTCCACTGAGGATATCTAGGAATAGACAGAAGACAAAGACAGAAGAGATGAGAAAAGCAATACCTCCATGTGGAGAAAAAAGGAAAAAAAATAAGAAAGGAAGTAAATGTATTTATTTACATAGGCTGTGTTTCTGTTTAGGCAGGGATTGACTGGTAAGGAGTGATACCCAACCAAGGTCTTTTAAATAAAGAGTATTTAAAACCATGCATTTGGAGAAATTGTAAGCCTCTCAAAGGGGGACTACAAATACTGCCAACAGAAGGGGCTGCATATGATTGAGGGACCCCATGGTCATAATGGAGAAAGTAGCAGTCATTAGGAAAAAGATATTCAGCAGGAAAATGGCCTAAAAATAAATAGCTTTGAAGGAATAGCAACAAAAACATGAAAAACATTCAGGGAACAGTTGGGGAAATAACAGTTAATGAGAAATAAGAATGAATGGGAAAATAGCAATCATTGGGGAAATAGCATTCAGTGGAAAAATAGCATTTAAACAGTACTGAGGGAATAGCAGTGAACAATCCTTGGAGACTAACAATCAAATAGCATGTACAGTGCAGCTTTTAGAGAGATAGCAGGTCCAATGGTACTTTATATCAACATTTTATATAGCTTTTCTTTTTTAGCAAGAGAGAAGGGTGTTTTGGAGAAACAGGAAAATGTGGAGGTGTCTCTTTTTCAGTATTTGGAGTTGGAAATTATACAGAAAATGAAAATTGCCCTATATGTAACAAAAGTTTTGCTTTGTTTTGAAGGGATGGGAAAGGAAAAAGGAAAAAAAAAGCCAGCCTGTATAATTGGTAGATCATTGGAGAGAAATGAAGACTAATATATTGTTCTCACATGGTCCTGGTTCTTAAACACTGATGATAAACAAAGCTTCCAGAAAACTAAAGGAAGGAGTGAAACAATTCTTACCGATATAATGCTCACCAGTTTTTTGGGTGAATCAACTCAATGTGATCATTGGCTTCCTTAAGCCTTGCTTCCCCTGGACCTAGACTCAGACCAATTCAGAAGGTTCACATTGCATATCACTCCTTATATGATATGGATCCAGCTGAAACTGTGAAATCCAAGAGTCAGGAACACTGTGCTTTTGAGCTTGAGGTGATAACAAATCAGAGGGGCTAGGTTCATTGGCTCCTTGAGGCTGCAACTGCAAATCAGGCTCAATGTAGAAATTTGGTATGCCTCTCCTTAGTTTACTAACTCACTGGCTGGACTCAAGCCAATCCATTAAGGAGATTTGGCTTCAGATGTTTAAACAAAAGCTTGCCATTTAAAGGGAAATTCAGCTGCTGCAGCTTCCCTTAACTGACTTCAGCTAGAAATGGAGAAATGATTTCTTCTCTGTGTAGTTGGAAAACTAAGGTTTTGCATGTGTGTCTTTCCATGTGTGTATTATGCAGAATTGTTGAGTTGTACCCTCATAGGGGTAAGTTGACAAAGGTTTTTGATTGTCTCACAGATGTCCTTGTGGCTCGTTGCAAGATTACCTCTTTCCTCTCACAGTCAAGGTGATCAGCCTTCCAAACACAATGCATTTGACTTGTTCCATGTCACCCCAATATGAATATATTTATATAGGAGCAAAAGATCACATTTGCAAGGGTGGTGTAAAGAAAGTAAGATTCTTCATAAGCACTGTCATGTAATAACTATGTCTTCTCCAATAGTTACTATGTTATGAAGATTTTTATTCCTGAATAAGTATATATAAAAAGGTACAGTATCAGGATTTCATGGGTGAAGGTCCTTCAGGGGATATAGAATTAAAAGGTTTTCTTTGCCTTCATTCATGAAAAGGTTTTCTGATCAAATTGGGGCTTCATTATATTAACTATGGCAATAGTATTAGCCTATCCTTCAGTTTACATGATCCATGTTCAGTTGAAAACATGAAGTAGTTTGACCACATAGGCACACAGAATTCTAAATATATTGAATTATTGGTATCCTGAGCATGATTGTCTTCCTGCAGATATTTTGTTACCAGTTAAGACATTTTTGGTACTCAACAATTCAACTCTAAGCCTTTTATGTTCTCTATTACTGGAGCAATAAGTATTTGGAACACAAATATATATAGTAGAAATATTGAGTTATTTTACATATACTAATATTTTACATTAAAGCCAATGTAGAAACCAAAACTGTTTTTCTCCTTTCTTTTCCAAATTGTGTGACAGAGTCTTCCCATCAAAAATTATATCAACAATGTATCTCTGAAGGTCTTATTAGGTATGATCTTTTGGAACCAAAAGAGTTAGGATGCCTCATTCTGCTTCCAAATCTCCTAATCTGAAAGAGTTTCAGATCTTTGATAGAGGTCAAGACAAAAATAATTTTTACAAGAAGTTTAAATTTAATGTGTAGAAAAAAGCCCTTCAAATTGATGAAGAAACAAACTGAACTTAAGATTAGAAAAAAATGAGACAGAGACACAAGCCCTTGACAGCTTTGTCTACTCCTTGAAAGATTTTGTCTGAAAAGGAATTTATTTTCTCTCCAATCTGCTAATTAGGAATGGATGCAAGAGCTCTGTTCGCTCACATTTATCATCCAAAACTTTAACTATGGTCCCAGAGTTTTAACTATATCACAAGCAAAGAAAAGATACTAAAGCACTTCATTAGCTATATATAGAGATATAGATATATACCGTATATAGATATAGAGAGCTAAATTTAATATATACTGAAAAATCCTTTATGCCTCTTTTCTCATCTATATTAATCAGAACAAGATGGAGGGATGAAATAGGAAATATTAATGACATATGGATGAAAATCTATTAAGGAGACTATATTTTTCTTCCATGATTAAGATAATATTGCAATTTCCAATATTTTAGATTGCAAATTTTTCTGAATTATTAAGGAACTTCATCAGCTTGAATGTGGGGCAGTTCAAATACACTGACAATGAAAAATTCCCTGCTATTTTCTTTCCATTTTAATTAATGTGCAGCTTTTTGTGCAATGTGCATTTCTGCATTATTAAGTGCAAAATAAATGAATTAAAAAGATGCTTAGGTTTCATGTTGGATCATGGATTTGCATACCAAACGCCTTCTAAAATAAATAAACCTCCTCTTTTATCTATAGCACATCAATTACCACTCTTTGATCCTTTTTTTTTGCTGTAGAATTTTAGTAATGGAAATAAATTATTAGTCATGTCAGTATAAACAAAGCTATAAAGAAAATAAATGGATGAATATTAGCATGTTCCATCCAAAAATTTATGGTTAGTTGTGCCATGAAAGGTTTTGAAGGGAGGATTCTCAAATTGACTTGAATAGGGGTCAGAAATATTCTCTGCTTTATCATCCTTCTTATAATATATCCTGAACTCAAGCATAAGACACAATAGTAGTTAACCTTAGGATTTTTTAAATGGAAATCAATGGACCTTTTCTTCTTAGAAATCCTCTTAGTTAAACTGCCTTAATGTTATAGTTCCTCCTTGATTATGACTAGTGTCATGCTATAATAATAATAATAATAATAATAATAATAATAATAATAATAATACTAATAAAGTTGGAAGGGACCTTGGAGGTCATCGAGTCCAACCCCCTGCTCAGGCAGGAACCCTACACCATTTCAGAC
>JANHFS010006394.1:7516-26151 GCA_032467975.1 Trimeresurus albolabris | reverse complement strand
GGTGTAATAAGATTGTGTGTTGTTGTCAATTGTGTCAGGGGGTGCATGAAGGGAGACTTAGCCAATCTTGTTGTACAAATGTTGTACTTTGACAATAAAGGTTGATTTGATTCCTGGCCAGAATTTCCAGGAACAAGGCATACAGAGGGAGATGTTTAGAAATTTGACTAACACATCAAGCAAACTCAGAATTATCCAGATAGTCTGGAAGACTCTGTTTCCTGCTCCAAACTCTAGAAACTCTTCTTTGGATTTGCCATCAGTTGTGGTCTTTCCTCCATCTTTCTAAAAACTAGATGGTGATGAAATGTGAATACAGTTTTAGGAATGGATAAATGCAACTTAGATAAATGAGCAATTTAGAGATGCCCATTTTGAAAATATGGATGACAGATCTGCCAGGTTTGAAAATAAAATTACTACACATAATATACTGTCTTTCCTCAGCTCTCAAAAAATTGTTCTTCCAGCTCCTTCAGTAAAATGCCACCCACACACTGGCAGGTGGAATTTCAGAATAAACTGAAAATTAGGTTTTGGCATTCATAGTTTTATATTGCAAGGAAGCACTTAACAGCATTTCTCATCTGTCAGATGAATGAAACAAGTCATTGAACTCTGCCTCATTTTTCTTAAACTATTAAATTATGCTGCATTAGATTATCAAATTTCTGATGAACTCTGAGCCATAGAAGAGTTTGTCCTTTTTTCCTTTACTATTATTACAGATTTCAGGGATCAATGTTCAACTTGCTCCAAATCATTAAAAACATAACATTGTTTAAATATATGTAGTTTTTCTTCCATCCTTTCAATATAAATGTCACATTTTTGTAAATTAGAACATCTGAGGAAACAACTCAAATTATTTTTGATAGCAAAATTTACAAAATCCCATAGTTGGTGATTCAGTGCCTAAGTTTGTAACAGGAGACATTTCAACTTAGAAGTTCTTGAAAGACTTAAGTTTTTTAAACTCAGGACAGCCTCCTCATTTAACCTAAAATAACCTAAAATTATTTAACCTAAAATAAGAAGCATTTCATCTTTAGGTCCCCTAATGTCTCTTATATAGGCAATCCTTATTTAGTGATAGCCTCGCTTAGTGATTTTTTGGTTACAATGAATGAAAAACTAACTGATCAATCTTCACATTAGCAGGCTGTAAAGCAAAGCTGCAGTAAGATATTAAAGACAGTCATGGTTTTAATTAGCAATTACTTTGCTTAATAATCAAGTTGCCAATCCCAACTGTGGTTTCTAAATGAGGACTGCCTGTATTGTTTTGGAGATAGCTACAATAAGAGGAAAACTGTAAATTTCTTTTAATCTTTCATCTTTGGAAGCATTGCATTATCATAACTTTATTTCCCATTAATTTAGATCCAATACTCCATACGAAGATATCCATAAACTGGGATGTTTCTCCTAATCTTTATTATCCAGTTGAGAATCTAAATCTGCAATCCTTTTCACTTATCTGGGAGACGCACTGAACTCATTAGACTTTTGTTCTGTATAGGTGTGCATCAGATGCTACCCTACGTGCTAGTCCCTTTTCAACTATTGTTGTTTTATTTTTTTTATTTCTCTCCTTCATCTGTCTCCAATTTTCCTGTTCCTTTTTTTTTTTTGCTAACTGCAGATACCCTAACTACACTGATAAGCATGACATATGCTGTATAAAAGTGGAAGAAGTAATAAAAGAGCTTCTCAAAACCCATTTGAGCCCTGTGATATATACACAAATTAGAATTTCAGAAGAAGACAGTGATTTCATGAGCAACAAGAATCAATTCCTAACAAAGACCCAGATTAATAAAAACTAATTGCATAAGTATCAATAATAATGCATGTTTTTTGCCCTATTCTACATTAACTTAGTTCAAAGCTCAGTATTTTCTTGTTTGTGGGTGATTGAGTAGTTGAGGTTTGTGCATATGAATGCAAATTGTGGAACCAAATCATTCTAGTGTTATACAATTCATACCCCATTTATTTTATTAAATAATAGAATGAAACTTAAAGATGGTTAAGTTAGCTGCATCATGACAATAGGATCAGCAACTTGTTTGTATCATGTTCTTTTCTGGAGAAATTGAGCCAAAGAAGTTTTACTAATATCCAAGCAAATATGAGTACTGTTGAATGTCCTATTTTCCTATTTCCTTATTCAACCATTGTGGACTGTTGATCAAACTGGTGCATCAGATATTGGGAAAACCTGGAAGAACTTTTACTATATTCTAAAAATATATATTTTTATCTTATTCTTTGTATCTTTTCATAGCTCATATTTTCCTAGATTGTTTTCTTTTGTTCACATTAAATTGTTATAAATAATAGGGCTTTCTTGGCAATGTTTCTTCTAACATAATGTATTTTTGTACATTGTTTTCATTTTAAAAATTCTGATGTATTTTTATTTTAAATATAGAAAAGTATTGCAAAAAATCTGGCTTTTGATGTAAACAGAGGTTTGTGCATATAAATGAGAAATTAGATAAATTCACTTTATAATGGGAATCAAATGAACCATCATTCCAAAGCATGGCCATGCTCCAAGCATAATTGAATAGCATAAGAAGAAAATTCTTCAAATTTATAGAAAGTAAAATTTTATCCAACCATTATGAAATACTCTATCCCACAAGCAAAGTCAATTATAAATCCAAGTTGTAGAGTCAGAGATTATTGAAACTGACCATTGTTCAAAATCATTTCAAATGGGAACATGTCAAAGAACAAAGAGGGAAAATCAGGTAGGAAAATAAATGTTATAAAATTGATTTCCAATTCAATTAGCTTTTGATAAGATGGTAAAATGCGTGATTAAACATAATTACTAAATAAATACAGTGTCCCAAAACATGCACCAGAATAAGAATTGGCCATGTGGTTCATTTTGAGCAGTCTTTTTTGTAGAAGAGCTATTTAAATATTCTCCATCATTGTAATGAAGATATGCCATTTAAAAAGAAATGCTAATATAATTTGTTAAATATGATTTCAAAATTCTAATAACTTCTGAATAATAACACAGTGCCAACAATCCACAGTGTAGCATAGTAGAATTTAAGCTTCTAAAGAACTCTGTAAATGCCAATTACAATCTGTTAAGGTGCCACTTCAAGCTCAGATAGTACAACATTCATTAATATCAGCTGTTTCACAGATTTTAATGAAAAGGTCCACTCTGTCAATTTCACCAAATTGGACTTTAAACCATGCTGAGAATGAAATCATACACGTCGAACACAATACATGAAATGCCTTACTTTTGCCTATCGCTCATGGCACATTTGACACCAGTGTTGATTGTCAGAGGAGGTGAGAGCTGCAGTAGAATTCTTGGAGAGAAAAAAAGAAATGTATCTTCCTATTCATGTCCAACAACCCACATTGAGAGGGCTGTCAAGGTCAGTCTTACATTTTCCAGTCAAATGTTTTTCTCTTTTCCAAATGTCTAATTTGCATGTTTAGATTCCTTGGAAAGAGAAGGACTATCGATGACAAATGTTTGTTATCATTCAAGACATGTCTGTGAGCTTCAACCTGTGTCTATCAAAGAAAGCTTCATAATAGATGTGACTTTGCTGAACACTTAGGCTGATCTTGAGCAAATTCATCTTGATGAATGCATTTTATTGATAAGCCCCTGAACTACATTTCATTTATAAGGTCATTATTTTCTTTATAATCCCAATGAAGGATGGATGTGTGTGTGTATAAATATTATTTATAAAATGATGCTGGCATGTAAAAGACACCAGATTTCATTATTTCTAATGATAATGAGAAAGTATTCATATATAAACTCCAAAGAAATGTTGGTCCTCCTGTATTTTCAATCACAGGGATGATGACAGGGAAAAGGGTAGATAAAGAAGAAAACTCTTTTCAGATGTGATGTATAGTTAAAAGTTGTTGGACGAAGCTCTCTGTCCCTGTAACTAGGGAGGTTCAGGCTAAAGTCTACCCTCCACCATGGAAGCTTAGGGGTGATTTTGGGCTAGAAACCCTTTCTCACTTCAAATGTATCTCTGAGGAAGAACATGGGAGAAAGCATCCCTATTCTACCATCTCAATCCATCAGCTCTTATTCTGTGGATCAAAATTACATATTCCTTTAGAGAGCTAGATTAACAAATTTATCTCACCCAACAGAATTAGGGGACATTTGATCTAGATTAGTCTTTGTTTCTTTTTTCTGTAGTATATTCCCTCCTCCTTACAATGCAGAAACAATTGTTTTTTTTCTCTCAATGTCATATATAATGTGCAGACCAGAGTGAGGAAAAAGGAGGAAGTAAAGAGATAAATGGGTGCTAGGATTCTACTCTGAATTGTATGTACATGCATTGAGGTTTGTTTAATTGCTCGGTGAATTCTGATTTTTGGTGATATACATACAGAGAAATAGAAATAGTTACTGACTGGTCATTTGGTCAGTAACTACTTCTGTCTCTCTGTGTATCTATATATATACATATACACACACACAAATTTACACATAGATGCATGTAATATCACATGGTGAAATATTTGTCACATCAAAATTATGTTCATTATTATGGACCGAAATGTTTCTGTAATCCAAAATTTGTTTGTCTCCAGTATACACTTTTCAGTTATTATGTTTATTACTCACAAATAACATTTTGTTATTTTTATTAAATTCAACAGCCAACAACAGTAGGAAAAAGGGCACAAGCTTAAGGGAACTATTAACAGAATTTTTTTTCCAATCTGAAAATCCAATTAAACTGACACTTCTGATGTGACTTCTGTGTAATTGTTTAGTTGTCTAGAAAAGAAAAGAGAATAAATTCAGGTCTCATAAAGATTACTGTCTTCTCAAGGGATCTAATGTATGCTTCCTGTTTCCTGGATAATTTTAAAAAATGATTTAAGAGCTTCATAGTCAGGCTTAATTTTGTCTGACAGAATTTTTGACAAATATGGATGGATTCCTCATTTGTCAAAATCACAGCACAGTCAGCTAACAATACAATTCCCATTCTCCCCTATTAGCTTCTAAGATACCACATACTGGCTTACATAATTGATGGGGTTAGTGGGATGAATTTATTTATTCAGTGAAAGGAAAAAAAAACCGAGTCATTTATGTTCCAGTCTCTTCTCAGAACTGTTTCATAATCTTAGCCAATGTTGATACTGGTTTAGAGTATTGAGCATTTTTTTAAAAATATGCCATAGAGAAACAAAACACTTTTCCACTGAATGGTACAGTAAAAAACAATATTCACAGATTTATTTATTTTTTAAAAAACAATGTGAAAAACTAATGCAACTTTTGTAGCAATTTGTAAAGTTTAAATATCAAATTCTGCACCTGAATATTAGTGTCACCTATAAAGAGAGAAATAATAATTTGTGATAGAGAGTACAAATCATTATCTTATAAGCCAGGGTTGTCAAACCCGCAACGTCACATGATGTGTCGTGATGTATCGTGACTTTTTTTCCATTGCCGGCAATGGGGTGGGTGTGTTTTCGCCAGGATGCATCCAGCCTGCAGGCCGGCAGTTTGACACCCTTGTTATATAAGCTATGGAAAATGTTTTTAAAAACTATGTAATTATAATTAGTGCTTAATTGGCAATGGATTGAGAATGTCTATGTGTGCGGGAGAGATAGAATATTTAAAGTCATTGGTCTATAGATGAAAACCTTTAGATAAAACATAAAAGTATTTATTATCCATTTTGGGTTTCTTATAAGAATGCTAGAGCTTTGCAAAAAAAACATAGAGGAAGATATTAAAAAGTAACAATATTCTTCTAAGAATATAGTCAATCCTTCCAGTAGTTTCAGCAACAAAAATCCCTCAGACTACTCAGATGAGAAATGGATTTGTAGTCGATAAAATGTATTCTTTGCATTATTTTACAAAGTTTTTCATGATAGCTGTTAAGCTTTTCATTGGAAGCCAAAAACTCTATTGGTATTTTCCACATGAACTAGAGATTGCCCAGTATCTGTAAAGTTGTCACAGAATTTTGAAAACTTATACCAAAATAAAGGTAACCTTTTTCTGTAAGCTTGTGATATCTTAATGATATAGCTTACCTGTTGCAATTTTGTCTTTGCGATAATACCTTATTTAGATTCCTTCTTTCAATGTCTACCCAAGAATTATGATCCCCTTTAGAATGTTTAACTGCCATTGCAGTCTTTGTAATTCTAAGGACTTGATTTACTTATTTGTATTATTTATATATTGTCACAACCATAAATTTTGGATGGTGCCTGGTCCAGAAACGGCTGTAACTGGAATACCATCTGAAGTTCATCCTCGCCTTGGCTTCTACCTGCTGTTTAGGCAGAAACTGTGAGTTCTCAAATCCTGGACCAACTTTTCAGCCATAATAAATATCATTTATTATTAAGATAATTTATGAATATCTAAGATGTTTACAGATGAACAGTACTACTGACTTGATGATGTTTATTCTGAGCTTGTTTCTCTCCATCCAGTCTCTTACAGTCTTCAGGCAGACAAAAAGAATTATAAAAAACAACACATAATTCAATCAAGAGATATGGTACTGCCAACTTGGAAAGCTTCAAAAAGGTGTTTGACCAGTTTTTGGAAGTCATGGGGGTCAATGGCTATTATGTTCAATAGCTGTGTGACTGCCTCTGCTGGAGACTAGTGGGCTTCCTTGTACATTTTTTGGCCATTCTGCAAATATGCTGCTGGACTGAATGGATGAGATGTCCTATCTAGTAAGGAACTGTTTATGCTCTTATAACCCTATTTCAAGTCTTCTACTGCATCTCTAACCTAGCCTGGAATAGCAATTTACATCACACATTGCTCCTAAATGATAGATGACCTGTCCCATCAGTTTCATATAGATATTAAATAACAGAGGGGAAGGACTGACTCCACAATGGAATATCTATGACTTATCATTTTCCCTCATAACAACTGAGTGTTATTTCCCATTTGGGGCAGGAGTATAATCACCTGATGAACATGATGGATCAAAGTGCATATGTCCAATACATAGCACAAGACAAAAAAAAGTTTGTTAGTAAAGACGTTTTAAAGGCACTCTACAATAAATATAATTAAAAATTAATTCAATTGTACTTTTACATTGGTGTAAAGAATGGAGTTTTTAAAGTTCAAGGATAAGTAGCACTACTTACCACTAATGAATTTATAGAACATGTTTGCTAAATATGTGGGTAGCAGCAGTTGTCAGATGTAATTAGTTTCAAACATATTTTGCAGTTAATCATGATGTAATGTGTGACTGAACTTTTAAACTCTTGGGCTAAATAATTGGTGGGCAATTTCCTATTAAAAGAATATTGGAAAAGGGGAAAGAGCATTTGTCAGGCCAGGGAATCATACTTCTCCTTAATTTACTAGCTCGTGGTCCTTCAGTGAATGTCAATACAGTGCATAACTTCAAGAAATGAATATATCTGATTTTTCCAAAAAGCTTTTATATCAATTCATCTGCATGAATACCTCAGTATTTTCAAAGGCATAGATTATGCAAAGTGAGCATAGATAGATAAACACATGTCTGGTCCAAGTGATCTCCTCAACAATAAGCTTTCCAGTAAAATTTTGATAAACTTGATTGAATCTAAACACGATAGAATGACTAAATTAAGCTACAGGAAGACATTTCTTTGAGTTCATCTTTCTTACACATAATACCAAGAGACTACTTTGTTTTCTTAGACTATATCAGGACTCATGTTTTATATGTTAGCCTAGAACAGAAATATGAAGATTCATCTGCATCAAATGGCTGCGTACTGAGTTGCCCCAACCATTGATATACTTTGCAATCAATTAGAAAAAGGATAATATCTCCTCCCATAATTTCATAGTATAATTTATTAAAATCAATTCATGGTATTTGTTTGTACTCTTGAACTTTCAAAGAGCACAAGTGGATGAGTACTTTTAAATAAATTCCTCCACACCTTCATATGAAACCAGATTTTAAGGAGATGCCTAGGTGGATATTGCTGCAGTGATTTATTTAGGATAAAGTTATCTAAATACTTTAAATATCATTGTTCTACTACTATATGGCAGATAATTCTCTTTCATGTGGGCAAGACTCATACATAGCTTTTAAGATACAGTGTATAAAACTAGTAAAACACAAGCAGAAGCTGAGCAGATTAGAGTTGATCCCCAGAGCCATTTTGAGGTCAGTTGCCAAAGGAAGTATAAGTGCATTTCTCAGAATTGGAGGAAGAAAATGCAAACCAAATGGCCTGCCAGCCTGTTCTGGGACAGCAATTTGTCTTTCAGCCAATCAAGGCAGATACTTCTGCTTAGAAATATCATTTAGAGCAACTGGCTAACTGCTCTGATACTGAGAAGTCAACAGATCTTGACCAAGTGCCAACCCTAAAACTAGAAACATTTGAGAAGAACAGAACAAATATGTTCCATATGCTTTTTAGAAAGGAAGCAAAAATCAGTGTTCCTGTAAGCTGGGCTTGAAATTATATGAAAAGAACCTAAACAGACTTAGCTTTGTTGATAGCAAGCATTTGTCTCTTAACTGGCCTTTGGGTTCCTGGGCTTTCTTTGCTGTTGACTTCAGACTGACTTGTTTTGTAATTATGTTGATTTCTCTCTGTCTAATTTTGTAATTGTGCTGATTTCTCTCTTTCTGAGTCATCTACTATAATTTTAGTTTCCTTCATAGCTACATTGCTGTTTCCCTAATTTCTGAATTTATGACAGCTTTTGACCAATTTTCTGAATTAACTGCTTACAGCTTTGATCAGAACAGAAATACACAAAGACAACTTCTGAAATAGCTTAAACATAGTGGACAAAAAAAGAAGGGAAAGGGAAAGAGAGAAAAAATAATCAAATTTCTCCCTAATGTCACTGGTCTGTTATTAATCCATAGATTTATTCCTTGCCATTTATATAGAATACAACTGATATATACACACTAAGCTGTAAATTTGATTTTCAGAGATGGACTTTCTTGACTTATCCAGCAAAAGAATGTTGCATTATATAGAAAGGTCCCATTACTAAAGTATGAGCTAATAGTAAAGCCATGGTTATTAGAAAATAATTCATCTTTTCCAGAGCAGGCATTGCCCTTTTGTTCAGACATCCAATATAATTAAATTTATGAGTAAGTAAACTTATTTGGGGCTTAATTAAAATACAGGCATGCCCCATGTCTCATTCATTTAATCAATGTGGGTAGATTTTTAATTATACTATGAGGAATAGCCTAATGGTTTTGCCTCTCTTTCAAATATATTTTACAGTTAAGAATATCTTAATAGCTTCTACTCCTTAAAAAAAATCACTTTATTATTACCACCAAGCTCACTTTATTATTACCACCAAGCATTCAATGGTAAAGGTCCCTAAAGGAAGATTGGGATACCACAGAAAACTAGCTAACTAGAGTCTTCCCTTCGCCCATCATTCAGAGGAAATGGTAACATCTGTCCTGAGGAAGGCCCTATAATTTTTTTATTTCTTTTAAAATAATATTTCCTGTATCTGTATATGCAACTGTTTGGATTGATTATGAAACACTTTGGGAGTACTAATATCCTGAAAGGCTGGAGATATATAAATGGAATAAATCAGTAATTCAAGAAGATAGATTCAGCCAAGCTGCCTATATTTCTTTTCCAAATTATATTCAGTGTCTCATTTCTACTGAAACCGTAAGGGCATTTAGATCTAATTATGTTATTTTTATTTTGGCTTCCATGGTATGTTAAAGTATAAACTTTGACATAGAAGTATTTAGAAGCCACCTGATTCTTTTCATCTGGCCCTACTTTTCAGAATTAGTTCGCTATTCAAAGAATCCTGCTAGGCAAAGTTAAAGCTTTTGATTCATTCCTCCTTTGTCTATATCCCACAATAGTTGACCATTTTTTATGTGTCCCAGAGCCTGTGTTTTCTTTAGTAGATGAGAATGGGATAGAGGCTAATTCTGTTATAATTCCATCATAAAATATATTATGAATATATTTGTAATTTTAATCTAATTGTGATTTAGGCAGAAATTATTTAGCTGTCTGATTTATATACCACCAGTTAAATAGCAAGTTGGTATATAAATCAAATAGCTAAATAATTTGTGCCTGAATCACAATTAGATTAAAATCACAAATATATTCATTTTGTTCCCTGGTTCTAATTAACAAAAAATATCAGATGAGTCGGGAAATGGTTTGTTCTGGAACTGGTGTGGTTCTTTCTCCTGTTATCTATGTATCTTCTCTCCACCTTTCATTTTCATCATTCCATTTCTTTCTATAACATACCTGATTTCCTTTTCTGTTTTCTTTTCCTTTCTCTCCCAATACAGCTAGCGTTTTTGCTCCATTTTATTGCATAATTTCCGAGGGTTTCTGTCTAGTATCCCTCCCCCAATCCTGTTTGTGTTTGTGTGTGTGTGTGTGAGAGAGAGAGGGGGGGGGAACAGAGAGAGAGAAGGAAAGAATGTGTGTGTTTAATAAAGGAGTCCCTGCAGATTTTATTCTGCTAATAGTTGCTGATGTTAGGAGGCAGTGCTTATCTCCATTTCAAGGCCATTGAGGCAGGGCTGACTGAAGAGATCTCTGCAGTCATGTGACCAGCATGATATCATGGAGCACTGTTACCTTTTTACCTCTAATAATACTCTCTTAAATGTTGTTATTGCCTTTTAAATTTCATAAATATATGATTTAAAAACCTGATTTGGAACTACGCTATAGACAAGTATATTTATGCAATTTAGTTTATGACAAAGTTATAGACTATAATTTAGCTAAATATATAATGATTAGCATTTTTCTTGTAAAAAACCTTTGTTTCTATGAACCCTTATATGAAGTACTGTTGAGTTTACTGAGATTTCTTTCACATTAATATGCATAGGATTACAGGTTTGTGTTCCCTTTCCCAAAATTATTTTATTTGAGCATATATGCTTCTAAAACATTTACTTTGTAAATTTTACATTTGAATTTTTAGGTGTTGTTTGAATTGTTTGAATCAGAATTTCAATCAGGTTATGTCTGATTGCTATAGTTTGAAGTATATTTCTTGTTAGACATAGGTATAAAATGTTCATTTCATAGTGTTTGACTGTTGTCAATTAATATATTTCAACAGCTACAGTAGTGATATTGCTTAAAGCTTTCAAAGTTTCATTTGAGTAGTGATATTGAACTAGTGTGGGTGCAGTGTGCATGCATGCCACAATTTTCTAGCAGACATTTAAATCAATATGAATGACATTTTGATATCTGATTATAGAATTAATGTCATAAACTATAAATTAGTATATTTGAAAATACAAGAAAAGAAGAAAAGGTTATGCCGTTGGCTGAAATGAAAGAGAAAAGCAAAAGGCTAGAGAGATAAAGGAAAATCATCACAATTATGAAGACGTGAATGAAGATTTTACTTGATTCCTCCTCCTTTTAGGACAGAAATAAACACTAGTAACCATTGATTTTAGCTGCCAGCTCAGCATAGGTTAGCCATTCCTCTATCCACCTACAAAAGTTGACACTGAATGGTAGCAAACATTTACGTTAATAAATAAATGTTAAGCCATAAAGAATTGCCATAAGAAGGACATATGGCAATTCTTTAAGCTGGGTTATTTATTGCTTTTACACTTACAGACAAATCTTGCCAGACTTGCAAGATTTTACTACCTGCATCTACAATGTACTCTGTGAACTAACAAGGAGGATCATCTTCAACCTCTTTCTGTCACACATAATATCAGAGATCAGTTGCCTCTTACTCTTCTGGAATCACCTCCTCCCTCCTAAGGATCCACATCCTCACTACTATATGTTTCATCATAAATGGAACCATGTATTAAAAACAAACTTAATTCCTCTCTCCCTCCCTCCCTCTCTCCCTCCCTCCTTCCTGTAATTACAGATGCACAACCTAACATTCATTTGTATTTCATTTTATGATGAATAAAGAATAAATTAAAGAAATCCCATTCATATTATTTACTTAATTTGTATGCTACTTTTCTAGACATGGAGCATTCAAGGTAGCCAAAGAAAATATTGCCATTTAAAAAGTTTAAAATGGCTAATATTAGTTATTAGAGACAGCAACTGCGATGCTATTTGTTTTATGGAAATAACCTTAATATTCTTGATACTAAAACTAATCATAATTAAAAGTGGTTTATTTTGCCTGATACCATTGCATTTTATTTGTTCATTCCATTTCTATTTAATGAACTTTTTTGTTTTAAAAAAGCAGAAAATATATTACTTTTCATACAGATTCTTTAATTAACATACTTTTATTCACAGTATGTATTTTAGCATAATCAGTCTCATCACTAATATATGCATCTTGAATTGCTATAGCCTTTAATGCAACTTGCATAAGTTCTGACAAGTGCAGAAACTAAAGAATGAACTGGCTCTGAGTTTTGTATTATTTGTCATTTTACCTACATCATTTATTATTAAGATTGGCATTGTTTTCAGAAAATGCTACCCTTCTCAGCTAAGAAAAGGATGTAGTTCTATAATAGGGTTCACATATTATCTGCCAAAGTTGCAGGAGCAATCACAGACCTTTTAAATTAGAACAGAATATTTTTAAGCAGCACAGCTATAAAGGAATTGTGCTTGTTATCATGAAGTGTTATTGTCAAAAGAAGCAGGCAAGCATTAACTTGGTCAGATAATTTTTCAAAAGCTTCTCCTTGCAGTCATGTAGTCATAAATTGATATGTGTGTATATATAAACCATTGATATACTGTACATATCTGTTTGTAATTCAAGTCTTTACTTTGTTAAGATGAGTCTACCTATACTTTGGGAATCTGCAGGAATCAGTAATCAATTTCTAATAAAAGGCATTTTATTGCTTAATAAACATCCAGCGTTACTGAATCATAAAACTGCTAATTAGTTTGGTGAAGTTAAAGTGCTGTGTTGCCACATGAAAACTAATTAGTCATATCAGCTCTTGAATCATACAGTTTCCCTTATCATTACTGGCGACTTCTCAAAAGCAAACAGTAGCCTTTTACTTGTGATCCAATAACATATTGTCATTCAGAATTTCATGGATAGTTTACCAGCCTGCTATTCACTTAAGAGATAAATTCACTGAAATTAGGACAACTAACAAGAAATTATCCCCAGGTGGCTCCTTTGACTTTAGAAGTTATGTATTCGGTATAAATACAATTTTATCAGCGTTATCAAAGTCAAGTCAATTTAGGGGAAGGACTAGGCTCAGAGGAGTTTAATATTCATCATGGCATCTCTGTTTAAAAGAAAAAATTTCTGACATTTCTGATTAAAGGAATCTGGCAATGGGAAAGACCTCCCAGAAAACTACAATTAGTCAGAACACATAATAAATAAAAAATAATCTAACTTGGTATATTTTCCTTGAATGTTTTAATTGCAATTCAATCAAGTAGAGCATTCTGGTAGCCCAGGAGATAAACAGAACAGAATTTTAAGATGATGTTATAATTCAGAAGGACAGAATTATACACAACTATGTTTCTGATTCCACTTGCACAAGGGAGCTGTTGCATATGATTTAACACTACATTGTTTTATAATACTGAATGTGGAATCATTTAATCTGTTATATTTTAAGTAAGTGCTGGGAGCCAGTTTGGTATTGTGGTTAGGGCATCAGGCTCCAAAACAGGAGCCCATGAGTTCTACTCTCAAAACCAGTCAGGTGGCTTTGAGCCAGTCCCACTTTCTCAGCCTTAAGAAGGAGAAAATGGCAAACTACTTCAAAAACATTGCCAAGCAAACTACATAAATTTGATCAAGGTAGTTACCAGGTAGTTAAGATTAGCTTGAAGGTAACAATGTAAGAATAAATAATTTAAAATAAAGGTGATCAATACAGAGCTTGATACATTGCCCTGTATACAAAGCATCAGATAGTGTTTCTGAGTCATTACATGGAAATATCTTGAGATAAAATTTCCCTCTTAAGACTTTTTCCAAAGGCTTCTTTTCCTCCTGTAACTATAGGAGTCCTTCCCCTCCACACCTATTTTATGTGATGATCATTGTTTTGTTAGACATTCAGACTCACATGCAAATGGGGCTGTGTGCACATGCCGCAAACAGGGCAGTGAGCACATGTGTGACACAAACAGAGTCGTGAGTGCATGTGCGACACTCGTGGTGATACTAGTGCCCATGCAACCCTTGTGATGACGCTAGTGCCTGTGCAACTCTCGTGGTGATGCTAGTACCTGCACAACCCTCGCAGCGATGCTACCACAAGGTGGGGCAAGTGCACGTGCGCACACACACACACACAGACACACACTGGCTAGCCACTCATGCGGCCCAGTGGCCAAGAGGCCAGAGACTGGTAGTGGGCCACAGCCCATAGGTTGGGGACCTCTGGAGTAGAGTATCCTTTCAATGCAATTAGAGGTGTTGCTCATCATTCTACTTTTCAGGTCCTGAATGGTCCAGGACATAGTGTCTACAGGACAGCTTAATTCACTCCTCTCACAGTCTCCTTTTCCTTCTCCATCTTGTCCTGCTTGGTTTCCAAGTTCTTTGGTTTACACTGCACTTGCTTAATTCACATGGCAAAGCCATTACTACACAATGTGCAGAGGGACTGATTCTTTACCTGGCTAGCCACAGAATCTGATGCCAAGACTCCTGATAAAGAGTGACCAGCTTCCATATTTAAGAGAGGACTAGAATCTGGAAAGCCAGTATATCTTACTGGTTTTCTGAGATTCTTGTGTTATGTTACCTGCAGGGAACACAGGACTAGGTCTTTCTGCCTTCTTTTCTTTGAAAAACCATTTTCATAGACAAGTCCTAGCTTTGCTCAAAGCTAATTGAGACTTGGCTTTTTCAATGCACTTTTGAAGCCTGAATCTTTTTGTTGCTCTTTTGTTGCTTCTGGCGGGTGAATTTCTATCTGTGGGTTGCTCCTCAAACTTTGGACATTTATGTTAATATTGTTGTAAATTTTTCTAAGTTTTCTACTGTGACCTGTTCACAATCACATATCATTAAAATGGAATATAGGCCTGGTAAAGAAATAAATTAAATAAGTGCTGGGAGAGTGTTCCAAAACCAATACATCTAACTTGTTTTCAGCACTGTGGGATTATAGCTACTTAAATCCATTGAAATACTGTTGTTTTAATCTAGAATATTCAATGACTTTTTGTGCTGCCAGAACCTTTGACCTAGTGATATGGATAGCTCCTTGCTAATAGCAAAATTTACATAAAGCACTTGACAATTTGTGAGCAGAATATCTAACAATGCAGATGCTTTCTTAGTATGCTTCTTCTCCATATATGTGAAAAGGGAAGAATTTTCTAACTGCTGTCCAACCTAAATGGTGCTGAAAATGACAATTTTCAAGAAATTGATACAGTAAAAGGTATTTTCTTTTATCTATATTACCCTGGAATTAAATCCTGTATTTTATTTCTGTTTGTAAGATTAATCAGTTAATAAACTATCTAAAAGATAATATTGCAAACAAGATGATAATTCTCAGAAAAGAGATCATGTATTCAAAAGGACTGCTAGAAAGCTTCATAACTGTATGGCCAAGTCTAGATTACGTGGAAATAAAATTCATTAGTAAGAAGTTTAAGGTCACTTATCCCACTGAATATCACCCCAGTCATCAGAGTATTCTGCCTTTTCTATACTTTACAAATCAAAGTGAACTAGTTTTATTCTCATAGCATTCTGAAACGTCCTTTTCATTCAGTGTTTCTCAACCTTAGCATCTTTAAGACATGTGGACTTCAATTACCAAAGTTTCCCAGCCAAGCATTCTGGTTGGGGGATTCTTGGAGTTGAAGTCCACATGTCTTAAAATTTCCTCAGTTGAGAAACATTGTTCTAACTAAATCTGTGCAAGCAAAATTGCTTGCACAGCTGTGTTACAAAAACACTTTAAACAGAAAAAAGAAGATGGGAGAAAGTGTCTTTCAGTGTCAGCATAATAAAGTAAAGCCACATACTTCTTTAAATTATGATTGGCAAAAGCATAACTCTAAAGAAATACTCCCTATGCCTGATTCCAGTTTGCCATTAAATGGGAATAGAATCAAACTGAGGGAAACGACTTCCTCGAATACTGCACATTTGTTTCTGTTCCTCATCTGCTCTTGTGTACCACTAACCATATGATAGCAATTTATATTTATAGGATAGAGGAGCCTCAAGCAGACTTTGCCCATCGGCTCCATATGAGGTAACCATCTTCTCAAGGATTGCTTTGCAGGAAGTGAATTATGATTTGCCGCATGCTTAACTCTAACCAAGTTGTGAACACTATTCAAAGGATGACATCTGCTCTGCAAGCCATTAGAGCATCCAGGGCTTCTTCATTTTCAGTGGCTAAGCACAGATGGGTGTCTCTCTCTCTGTGTATGTGTATTAATTCTTCCTGAACGCTATGTAATCATTTTTTCCACAGAATACTGTAAGTTAAATGAGACATAATTATAAGAGGAAAACTTGAGCCTTTTTTTTTCTGACGGATAAGTATCGTTAGGGTATCAGTGAAGTTTTCTATTTTTTCAGTTACAGGTTGTGTGAGAATTGTTCCTTCTTCCCTTCTTAAAGAGTTAAGAATACATTTGAGGTCACTGAAGGGAAAACTCTTCCTTGTGTTACTGTTCCTTTTATCTATTCTGGATCTTTCTTGGGGGTCATCTCTTTTTTTAGTTCCATCATTTGTGCTGTTCTGTTGGCTTATTCTTCCACTATCTTGTAATCTTCTTTTTTTATTCTATTTCTTCTATTGTCCAGCATGCTAATGGGGGCCATTATGGGACTTGCAGTCCTCATATCTTGATGTTGCTGAGGTTCAGCAAAACTGATTATCTGAGCTCTAATATTCCCCAAAACCTTTCACTCTCTCTTTCCCTTTTTTGTTTCTTCCTCCTCCAAATCTCTTCCTCCATTATTTCTGCCTGCCCCTAAGACCTTACCTTTTATTAAGCCATTTCAATTGTTTCATTTCATCATTTGTATGTAATGTTTCCTTGTTTATACTTTTTGAGGGTTTACTAGAATTGTAGTTAAGATAATGTTTATAATCATGTGAGTACAGGCCAATCTATAAATGTTCTGGTAAAATATTGCCAATGCAAAGAAATCAGAAATTCAAATAAAAATAGCATAAATGAGTTACCAGCTCTGACTCATATAAATGAACATTTGGGAGGTGAAGGACACGTAGGCAGCAGAAATCAACCAACCTTTTTTAAGAAGCCAAATATAATTTTTGCAGACACTATAAAAACCAGTTGTACCATTTCCAGACAACAATTAGTGCTTTACAAAATTGGCAGACAACTATAAAAGATATAAACATAATTTAGTTCCGTATGTGTTGCCATTACACACATTCACCTTGATATTTAACAAGACAGCCACTATTTCAATTATTTATTCTGCAACAGCTTTAAGACTTTTTAAAATTTGCAATGAATTTTATTTGGACACAATTATCCCACATGCCACATGAATGGTACATAGCTATCAATGCCTCCTAGAACATGAACAGATTTTTCTTCTTATCTATTGCCACAGCCAATTTAGCCTGAACAGCCATCCCTGTTCCTCTTAGAAGGGTCTATGACAATTCTTCGGGGCCAATTCACCATGACAAACTCAACCATGGCCAACTTGCCGTGGCCAACTTGTTGTGACCAACTCGCTGCAGGACAACTCATCATAGCAACATGCTGTGGGACAATTTGCTGTGGGACAAAAGTTACACTAATATCAAAGAAATGGTAGAATGAATCATTAAAGAAAGGATGCAAAAGGAGGAACAGAATGAAATGTGAATGATAAAAATTAAATACCTTTGTATTTATTTTTAAAAATGAAATTGAATTGTTAAATTGTCCTGCAGCGAGTTGTCCCATGGCAAGTTGGCCGTGGCAAGTTGTCCCATGGCAAGTTGGCCATGGCAAGTTTTCCCATGGTGAGTTGGCAACAGCGAGTTGGCTATGGCAAGTTGTCTCATTCCGCTGTTAGAAAGGTCTATATTTTCTTGAAAGTGGCTCTCCAAAACCTGCTGTCAAATTGTAACAACATGAAAAGTAACATTATTTAAAACATGATACAATGATTTATTAACTGTTAAATAATTGATTAATGAATGTTAATTAGTTGAATAAATGTTACTAAGAATTAGTAAAACTATTCATGATTATTTGACTTACCCTTGCCCATTTCTTTACCTTGGCCATATAAAGACCAGATGCAGCTTTCATCTTAATAGTGGACATCTATTCTATATAAGTAAGCTAATGGTCTCCAAATAGCATCTGGAAGGAGTCAGGAGCTATAAGCCATTGATCAGGAATATGGATGATTAAGTTGACAAGGCCAATCAGGTGGCTGGATTAAAAATAGGACAGGTAGCCAAACTGAATATCACAGATAACAGAATCAGGTAGACCTGTTGTGAATAGCTTTTTACCAGTTGAAATTACAAACATTAATGGACAACATATAATTCATCTAGACCAGTGTTTCTCAACCTTGACAATTTTAAGGCATGTGGACTTCAATTCCCAGAATTCCACAGCCAGCAATGCTGGCT